>JAGVSQ010001404.1:0-29566 GCA_022683975.1 Rhyacophila evoluta | reverse complement strand
TTTCAATGATACCTACCTATACTATAATTACGTAAATTAAGTATAAAATGTATTAGTATCAATTTCTGTGTTAGTGTGAGCACTTCAATGTGTGCGAAGATGTTATGTGAGCACTTGGCATGTGTGCAGTTGTCATGGAATCAATAAATGAATGTCTTAAATGAATTCTATAGCGAAAAATAGTTACGTAGTTGAAAAATAAATAAATAATAAAACGCCCCAATAATGAATGATGTTTGTACGTAGTATAAATTCTAAGATCTTCAAGACGTCTAGTATAAAAAAATAAGACAAAGAATAATCAATTTTGCAGAACACCTATTCGTTCATGACGATCATTTTTTATTAGAAATCGATCGATTAAAATACCATAGATTTCTGAACTTCATAGAGGCTGACAATTAATTTTAATTCATACTAGTTTATGTTATGTTGAGTGTCTAAACTATGTGTGTGTTTATATTTATGGATAATATAATATATTAATAATACAATGTTTTATTTTACAAGTTTCAAGTCGCAGAATCAGAAGGCATTTATTTCAGAGATTCCCAAAATTATAAGAATTTGGCACAAACGTTGTATTCAATTTAGTCATTAGAAAATAAATTTGGCCACAAACTATTTTACTTAAAAATGTAATATTTCAAAAAAAAAATTTCACAACTTAAAAATAAACATATTTTCTGCAGGTGTAGACTTATATTAACATAATCTTCGTAATTATTAATTATATGTTACTTTAATTTGAAATAATCGATAAATAAAATTTTATAAATTGTACGATCGTGGTATGGAATCCGCATGCCATTTACTCGAATGAATTGAATCAGCTCCTATCATTACTGATATAACATATATGTGATTTTTTACACCATGTTTGCTCTCACAGTGGAGCATATGGAGCTACACAATTTGAAGATATCCACTCCAATAGTGGAGTATATGGATATCTGTAATGTGAGGACGTCTTGACACATTATTTGTCACGAGAACTGCTCAACTCAATGGGCATCCAGTCCCCTATTTTTAGATTTTTTAAATTCTGGCAGATGTGTGAATCGAACCAACATTCCCCGGATGTGAGGAACGCGCGCTGACTTTAGGGTACACCAGTACTCTAAAAAAACTATACCGGGTGCTGGGTGTGCCGTGGCGCATTTCCTCAGTATCACAAAGACATGATAAATATTCTTGCTTTTTTTAATTGTAGTTAATGTGCTGCGAAAGATAAAAGATTATAAAGCACTGTTCCACGCTACTGGGCAGACTGTGTGATATAATATGTGTGATTAAATTGTGAAAAGGAATGTAATTCAAATAATTAAAGCAATAACAGCATTTCCGCAACTATCGTGGACATTAAATAAAAAATAAATTTTCATTAGATTTCCACTTTTATTTCTCAAATGTACGATTTTTATTTCTTGTGATTTTGTTAAAATATGTTTGCAGAACCGCTGATAATAATAGGATAATTTCTGCATTGGTTAAACAGGTAACTGCCGGCTTACTCCGCGTCACTTAGTGCGAGGTATGTGGACTTACCGGCTACATTTTATTATTAAATATTTTGATCGAGTATTTTTAATGATTCACCGTTCAGGTGATAAAATTTAGTCGACGACTTTTCTAGACAACTGGATTATGACTCATATGACGAATTGGCTTAAAAGGCACGTGGATACTGTATTATCTTCAACGCTTCGTTTGCGATGAGATTTGCTTGTGCTGAAAAAAAGCATTGCAATATCGAACAAAAAAGTTCAATAAAATAACAATTGAAAGAAACAGTTTCAATGAGGCTTCAAAGGGATGTCTTACATTACACTTGAGGAAAAGTTTCCATTTTTATACGAAGTAAATACAATAAAAAACCAATTACCTACATGTTTCTAGATAGCCAACAGGTTGAGTGAATTAAAAACTGTATTCTATGACCAAAGCGATTTTATATAAACACATTCTCAGACGCTTTATAGTTACTATAATATAATAAATTGACTTGTGTACAATCAAAGGCATCCAGAATTGATAACTTTGAGATATTTATGAAGATAGTTTTATGTGATTTTATATTGAGATTTTTAGGCATTATGTATTTGTAAATTTAAATCATTGTATGAAATTCAAAAATGGCACGTAATTAAAAACAACTACTTAAATAGTGTAGAGTTCTACATTTGATGCCAATATGTAGATGGTTCTACGTTTGATTCCATACGACTCATATTAATTTATTGTTTTGGCACTAGATACTGATTCGTTAGATTTTAACTTTTTCTATTAAATTTTAATACATTAAATTAATTAAGTACTTAATACATCTATATTTAAAAAAAATGTATGATTAAATCAAATTTATAAGTGTGCGTGCTATTAATGTAGTCGATAGTTATTTCATATAGTTTTGATAATGGTATAATACAATGAATTGCTTTGAAAATCTTACTTATGTGAAAAATACAAATTTAATATTTACTTAACAACAAAGATTTTTAACACAATCTCACAGTCGCACAAATGTGAAAAATCTCATAAGAATATCCAATAGTAAGTAAGTCTATTGTGCAATTAAAATACCGTCATTTTTCTTGTGTCTTACGCCAGTACTGGTAGAAGTGGCTGTTCATTGTTATGCATTATCACTTTAACACTTATCAGTCTAAGTATGATAACCGTATGTAATGTTATTCATCTTGTATAATGGAACGTAAAACAATGTCTTATTTTTCTTATACCATGTTCGCTCCCAACATGGAGCATATGGATCTACACAGTATGAAGATATCCACCCCGAGAGAGGAGTATATGGATCTCCGCAATGTGAAGACGTCTCGACAGATTATTTTTCACGAGAATCGTTTGACATACAAATACTCAACCCAGTCCTCCATTTTTCAGATTTTTAAAACCAGATGGGGAATCGAACCCGCATTCCCCAGATTGCTAAGCGCGCACGCTATCAACTACGCTAACCAGGGAGCGCTTTATAATTAAATTTAGTTTTAATATTGATTATTTTGATTGTTGGCGATGCACATAACGAAACATCGTTGAAAAAAGATCGTATGATAAATTCGTCATTTGTTTTATTATGAAAAAACTTTCAAGATTGTTAGTTATTTATATGTATATATGATTTCATGTAAAAAATAACAACAAAACCTCTTTTTTTTCGAATTTAAGTATACGGAATTAATTTGTGATGATCTTAATACTGAGGCAAAGCTAACAAAACATCTTCAAAAAAATTCATGGACATTTTTAAGCGTGCATCGAAGCCGGAAACTAATTGTGTAAGTACAGATAATTGGTGAATTTTGAAATTGCCCGTCTTTTGGGGAACGTCATTCCGTGAGGCCTAAAATAATTGGCTGCACGTCTTTACGAATAACAAAATAATATTATATAACGCGAAGAAAATAAGATAATTCTTGTTGTTATGCAAATGCACTCGTTCAATGAGTATGCGAGATTGCATTTCCCTTTTAAATGAAATGAGGATGAAGTTCGATGCACTTTTTTAAACTGCATTATCATATAAATACTTTTAGCGTTCAATATATTTTTTATCATACTTGTTCCAAGGCACGTGGATCACTTGTAACCTCACAATATAAAGATTTATCTTGGCAGATTATTCTTTATTAATTATATTATCAGATATTCACTTTGCATCCACTTTAATTGGCCGTCAGTAAAAACGTAAAATATGTTATTAATCTACACCAAAATTTGTTGTATTCTTTTTAAATATTTTCCACACAATAATAAAATCTGGTCTTGCATTAATATAAGCTTTTACTTGAAAGTTTCTCACTTTCAAAGTTAGCTTGCAATTTTTAATTACATATTTAACCACGTGTGGATTGTTAGTCTCGGTAAATACAGGAATTCCGACAGAATGGAAGTGGGTGTTCAAGCTCAAATGGCGTTAACCTCTCGTTGTTCCAATAATGTGCATTCTCAATGATTTTTAGTTAACTTTGTTCAGAAGGAGCTTTATTGACTGCTGAATCGTTTCTAGGAGAATGCAGTTTTCACTTACGTAACAAATTCTATACGTCCACCTTTAGTACTTTTTGCGTTGGACTTTGTTTGTTTTATGGCCTCAAGAAATTTTTATTTCTCTTCTTACCTGGTTTTATGCCTCGCAGAAATTCAGTTGAAACAATTTATGGCTAACAATTTTTAAGCACATTTTTTCCTAATTTAAGCTTTTAGAAAAACGATTAAGTTTGTTTATATTTAATACTCGTATTGATTGTAATGCACATAAGTATACTCTAAAATAAATTTGGTATTATTATCCAGTCATCTTTCTCCGTTCACCCATTCACCCGCATCTTTACACCCAGTCATAAGAATATCTTGGATACCAAGAAATGAGCTTACTTTATTCGAAGGAAATGTCCTGGAGGTTAATTAAATTTACCCAAGGTTGTCACTCATTCAGTATACTGACATAAAATATATTTGATCAAGCATGTGATGATATCATCGAGATTACTATATGAAGCTGAGTATCCCATGCGCATTTTCTTATAAATTCTTCGGTAAAAACGTTACTTAAGGCATATTTAAATAAATACACCTGATATTCGTATAAGACGTTACTTCTACTACACGGTTTCGATATAACGCGGTTGTTCAATTGTGGTATATTTTTGTATAACACGGTTTTAGAAAAAAAACAATGATTTAAAAATTAATAAACATATCTGATTTAGTCACCCTTAGATCACGTGATCCTAAAAATAGTTTATTCGTCATATTTGACTAGATTCATAGTCAAAGAAATATTAAAATCCACTTTAAATGCTTACTGGAAAAAGCTATAACCAGAAGTAGTTAGTGTAGAAAACTCTGTATTACAAGTAGAAGATGTATGCAAAAATACAATTAGCATTTGCCGTTGTATTGGTAAATATTGGAAGACTTCGCTTTTAAGGAAGAAAAACTAGTCGAAATATTAGATAATACCTACCATAATGTATTGGAAGTGATGATGATGGTTGATGATGATGAGATTTTTATTATATTATCTTAGTTTATATTCTTCATTGTAAAAAATAAAGGAAATTATTGAACTTCGATATTTTTTTCGAACGCATACCCTAATTTTGTATAAACTTCAAACCTTGTATAACACGGATTTGTATAACATTTCTAAACTAATATGACCGTGTTATGCGAGGTCTAAGTGTACCAAGTAAATTGAAAGATTACTACTAATAACCAATCGTGAAAAATCTTTCAATATAATATTAAACGTGCAAAATGGAATCATATTTTTTTATCCGGTAACGAATCGAATATTTTTAAAAGTTTATAATGACTAGTTAAGATTTTTATGGTTTAATATGTAATACTTGATTGAAGTAGGTAATTAAAAAAATAATTAAAAGACGCGTTTCCTGGAGGCTGTCAAACCCTGCTATACACATTAATTTTGTATTCAAAATATAAGCTTTTAAATATGATAATATAATGAATTTAACACTATGATGAATCACAAGCTCAGAATTTGAGGGAAAGTTTTGATAAACTTATGATTATATGTAAATATTATTATTATGTAAACGCAAATCTCAAATGAACTTTAAAGTACACTTATATTTAAACAAATAAAATGAAATCTTCTTTGTACCAACACGATGGCTGCCATTAATTCATTTAATATAATACATGTGGTATATTTCAAATTAGTAGTAAAACTTAAAAGTATGTTACGTTCCACTTAAAATGCATCTATAGTTATTTATAAATAAGTACGACCTACAGCTTAAAATATAATGTATTTCACATTTGAATTTTAAGATGTTAAGTTATTTATAAATAAAATTATTTTACTATGTAGTTTGATTAAAATT
This sequence comes from Rhyacophila evoluta, assembly GCA_022683975.1. Taxonomy (NCBI): domain Eukaryota; kingdom Metazoa; phylum Arthropoda; class Insecta; order Trichoptera; family Rhyacophilidae; genus Rhyacophila; species Rhyacophila evoluta. The sequence continues at coordinate 23,690 of JAGVSQ010001404.1, read as the reverse complement.
TAAATAATAAAATAAATAATCGTATCAAAATAACGATATTAAACAAGGATGTTAGATTTACTGTTAATTGAATTAATTCTTTTATAAAATCATTATATTAATTTTAAAAATATTTTTAGATAATATTAAATTTAATTTTGACAGCGGTATTTATTCATTTACATAATATTATAATTATGTAATTCTGCTGTTGTCTACACGCAAGCTATACAAACGATTGTATTGTAATAAAATTATGGCTGGGTAACTATTAAATTAAAATAAATGTAGTTAATGTTAATTCACAAGAGGTCAAAATATATTTACAGAAGTCAACCCATATCAAAATATAAGAAGTGAATTGAGAATCAATCCTTGAAAGTATGAATTGTTTTAAGTAAGAAAAAACACCTCACGTGACAAAATAGGAATGTTTTTTTCCCGCATTTATACCAAACATGGACTGTATTTTCAATTGAGACCTTATAAAATTAAATAAGAATTATGGTAAAAATGATCTTAGCGGGTAGTATTTAGTAAATTTATCTTCTAATCTGTTCTATAATATGTTTTATATATCCTCTGGATGGCAATCTCCGATAATAAATGATTTACTAATGCGTGTTTACCAACTAAGTGACCGTTTTATCCATATTAATTTATATTATTATATATGGAATTAGACGCCGATGAAATAATTTATATTTTACAAAAGCATTATGTCTTCTTAACACTAATTTCTCCAGGTGGTCGAGAGTTTGGCGTGTGCGTTTTGAAACCGGAGAAGCATAAATGCTAGATTTTATAAACATACAAAGATTCAAAACTGGATACTCAATATGTTGAGCAGTTTGGTGACGACCAATTTTTATGAAAAAAGGTATGTGAAATTTCTGGATAATATGATAAAGAATAACTTGTATACAAGAATTATAAACGGTATTAATTACCTAATTTAAGTATTCCCAGTAGCGTAGTGGCTAGCGTGCGGATCGGAAAAAATCAAAAAAAAAAAGACTCGGATACCTATTGCAGAGCCGTATCGTACTATGATAGAGAGAGGCGGCCCCATCTGGCGAGATTGTAAGTGGGCGGCAAACGCAAATAAATTAAAATACAAATTGAACCATTCAATAATTTTAAATCTTTACGCAACATTTTTCCATATTGATCTTTATGATTTATTTACGATTCTTTTAAAGGAAAAAACATTTAAAAAGCGGCATTTCGATAGCTTGCATCATATTAATAAAATCTACCGCATGGTCCTGACCCGCTGGGTTGAGCAATTGTTTGACAGCCAATTGTCGTGAAAAATAATCTGTAAAGACATATCTTCACATTTCGGAGATTTTTTACACCACATTCACTCTACTTTCAGAGCGAATATTGTTAAAAAAAAAATCAACTAAGCAAAACATATGTTGTATAAAAATAGTATATATACAAAAAATACTTTTCAATTTAGCTGTCAAAAAAAATTTTTTTTACCACTTTTTCTTAATTAATTAATTATGTACTATTATAATAATAATTAAAAAATGTGCTAATAAAAAAATCACAGACTATAAAAAAGAGTGCTAAAGAAAATAAAATATGAATTTATTATGTATCATTTATTTTTATTCGAAGAGACAAAAATCTGATGATTGTAAATATTAATGACTAAAATTTTGAATGTCTCTTTTGAACAGAAAAATATGTTTAATAAAAATCAAATATTACTTTTTAAATTTATTGTTATTTGACAGTTTTAGTTAGAAGATATTCCTTACAATTATTTTGACGATATTAAAGAAAAAAAAAATATCTTTAAATATTTAAAACACCGTTTTTAAAAATACATATTCATTCCATATTTTTTTTCTCTGTAAGCTTTAAGAATAAATTGTTTCTTAAAATAAAGTTATCGTTTTAACTGTCAAAATAACTACAATTACATATTACATACATGTGTTCTACCAAGGTGGCATAGGTGTGAATAATGAGTCGTTGCTTCCTGTATAGTACATTTATCTTAAGTTTTCCTATCACTTTCACCGCCGCACAAAACGAAAAGTAATTTAAAAGATATATGAAGACAAAAATATTTCGTAAAAAGCGTATCGTACAAATTTTATATCTACATACGAATAGATTATAAAAAAGGGTTAAAATAAATAAAGATATTTTAAGCTTGACAATAATTTAAAAAAGTGGGATCATCTTTTTTACCACATTCACAGGTATCTAGAGTAATGTCCTGCTTTAATACTGTTAATTCTAATTCATTCGTGGATAATTGATTTTTTTTTCAGAAACCTTTTAACTGTTTAGTTAAAAATAATGATATTATGTATTTTAAGTTATTCTAATTGAGTTTCAAAAATAAATACTTTTGTCCACTAGTGAGAAACTCGTGCTGCAGATGTCTTCGGATAGAATTAGTTCGTTTTAGAAAATTACAAAGTGACCAGCGCATAATAGAAAATCTTAGACCTACCGTGTGCTGATTGATCATACGTTTCACATGGGGAGAGTCCATAATAAAAGCTTTGTGAAAAATGTACGAGTTTATTTGCTTACCGGATTTAGAAAATAAATTATATTATTTATTATTTGCAGTAATCATTTTAAAATCAGAAGAAAAAAATGATATATTTAGAATTGATAAATTATGTTTTTCGTGAGTTGTTTAGGTTGTTTAATTTAAAATATATTATATGCCAACTATATGTCGCTCAACTGTTTTAAATAGAGATTCAAAATCATTGTCGGAATAACAATGTGAATTGGAGTCTACGGTGTATGCACTTTGTGGGTCGTGGGATGTGATTGATCGAGCCAGTTAGAGAATGCTTCTACGAGAGGTCGGTCGTTGTTGTGGCACCGCCACGTGAAGTATCGGGGTGTTACAGCTGATGGATGCGTCTTTGCATGACTTCATTGCACCTCGGTACATTTAGAAAGGGAATTCGAGCGTCATGTTTTGATGTGGGATTTCAATAGATCGGATACTAGAGCTAAATTACCCTGCAATAATTTCCGACTTTGATCTACCAAAGTAAAATTGAAGTCTACAAAAACAACGACGAAATAAAGATTTTTTTAACTTGAAGAACAGAATATTAGACCCAAGAGTAATATAATATATATGTGTATTAATGACAGCGTGTTAAAAGAGAAAAATATAAGATATTATTTTTTCACACGTGCTTAAAATAAAATGTTAACAGAAAAATTTTAAGGGAGACACCATAAAGTCAATATAATGATTTTTGGCCAAAGACAAAATATTAAACGGATACAACATCCAAACTGGTGTTTTAATTACCAAATTTGAAATCAATTTAATGTAATTTAAGTTATTTAAGAATAACCAATAAAATTGATATGGTGAAAATCCTTTTTCCTGGTCTCAAATTTCATAAGACATTCTTTTTTCATATTCAAAACCTAAATTTCGATACCAATTCGGTATTTGCAGCTTACATTCTTTTGGTAGGACGTATATTTAGTTGTATACATTGTGATAATCGAAAGAAAGCTTTTTAAAAAAAAAATAGGGTTACGTCCTTTTTCCTTTATAAAGCTAATATGGTCATATTGCACCAAATAAAAAATCAACTACATCTATATATCAGTCTATTTTTATTACATGGGATACTACGTATTCTTTTAATTCAGTGTTTTTTGATCATATAAATATTATATTTAATCATATGGATCATTTATGCAATTAATTATGAAATGGGAATGCGCTCAACCGCCATTATACGGTGGGTAAACTGAAATTTAGACGAGAGAAAAACATAAAAATGATTTTTGTTAATATCAGTGCTAAAATAATTATACAATGATATTATAGCACTAATATTATTACAAATATTATTGCTATAATATCATTGTATAATATAAGATAACATTCTTTGTGAATCTTGGCTACAGAAAGCATATCTACCCTTCTCTTTTTTTAGCTGCTCCCCTTCAGTTTGTCATTTTTAAGATGCTGCATATCTCTGATAGGTATAGAGATGTATAAAATTCTACAATTGACTTTGCTTCCTTTTAAAATTACCCAAATAAAAAACCAGATAAAAAGAAAAAGTCGTAAAATTGCAGCAAAAGTTGAGAGATTATTTTCTTGCACCTTGTATTTCAAAATTTATTCAAAAATATTCCATTAAAATCAAAGTAAATAAAATCCCGGCTTCAATATGCTTTTCCGCCCTCGGGGTGCAACTTTGTCGATTTAATATCGTCTGCAACACTAGAAAAGAATGCCGCGCTCGGTTATAGAAATTATATTTTATTGTAAAGAATCCGGTCTCAAAGTCAACGTCCGAAAATGGAATTCAGTCAATCAGAATTATCTTACCTACGACTCTAATAAAATAAATTTATTTCCATACTGCGCACAATTTATTTTGTGATATTATGTAAATAATATATTAATATGTTATCGGTGAAAAAGAATGCCGTGGGAATAAATGGGCCCTAGTCCCGTAGTTGCATAAAAATAACCATATTATTATAAATACAACAGGTATTTTGGTTCATTTAGTGTGTGTCAACGAACAAACCACAGTTTTACGTATGGAATGTATCTATAATCGGAATTCGCTGAAACTGATCGATAATGTGATTCCAGACGTGTTATTTTTATATGCAGCACCATAGCTTACTTGTCTACGAATAATTGAACTGTTTTGAGCCAGAATTTTTGTTATATTTTAAACCAAAGTTATACAATCACTTTATTTCTTACTCTACTCATACTTTCCTATAACTAAATTTACCATACATATTAAATTCGTTATTTGTATTAAACAATATCACCCATGACTATTTTTCCAATATTTATTTAAAAATACTTTTTCTTGTTATTCGCAATGTTTTTTTTTTCAATATTCATTATCAAATGGTTTTATGTAAGATGTATTTTTTGGCCTATTACCAAGCAAGCCATCGACAGTTTTATCGACAAAACAGCACTACTCATATTCTTTACTATGTGTCTATCGTTGATTTCAAATAGATCCTCATTGACTTCATCTGGCCACCATATATTCTTTATTAAAATATCAACTTTTCTAATAGCTGTATCATTGCAAATAATATGCTCAATTCACTGAGGATGTAGAATAAACCATTTATAAATGGTAATCTTTATCTTGATATTAAACTTTAATCGTTGATGGTAAAGTTATTGAATAGTATGTCGCTTTATGCTTTCTATGTAACTTGCGTATATGATATGTAATGGTTTATATGGATTGAATATACGCCACGTATCGGTTAAAATCTTCTTACAATAGCCATAATCCTAAATGAGTTTTAGCTTACTCTAGCCTCTGTCCACACCTGACTAACATTAACTAGCGTTACACTTCTCCAGTTGTGGACACTTAAGGTCTTAAATGCGTACTCTTATTATTAAAAGTCATCTTATACAAAGTTGACTAAATCTTCATCTGTCTTCCAGCTTCCTGAACGTAAGTTTCTTCGACACTTAATGTCTCGTTTATCCTATTTATATATTATCACTCAAAAATATACGATTGAATATTATAATTTATAGAAAGACTAAATAATTTAATAGCCCATATAAAACATAAGCTTGGTAGATTATTTATGCATCCTGATTATCTGGCATTGTAATAAATAGTGTATAATATATATACAGTTATTGGGAAGATTCTGACATTATTAATAGGCTGTATAATTGTCTTAAAATTTTATTTACAATATTCTAAGAATTTATATATTTTTATTTTACCGCATTGCGAAATTAGGATTTTATATCTATTTGATACTGGCAAGTAATAAGGAAAAAAATCAATAAAATTTCACATTTAACATTTTTATGAAAAAGATAATATTTTTTTTGATATTAAAAAAAATGGATGTTTTTTGAGATACATGTGTGGCTTCTACTACATGACCTTATTTATAAACATGAATAGTTTCAATTTGAATTAATAGGTAAAAAAACTGTAACTGGTTCATTTTATAAATGATTTTTTAGTTAAATTTATTAAAATATATTATAATACAATATATTATCAAATATATTTTTTATTACTTATTGCATCTATTATAAATTAAATATGCATGTATAACATTGGTTTCAGAGGGTTCATAATCTGAAAACCCCTTACATTTGGCAATTGCGGTTCAGTATTGATACTGCAATAAGTACCGAACTTATTGGAATCGAATTGCAATATACAGGGTGGCCAGTGATGCGGAATCCAATTACTCCAGCTGTCCCGCGCACGCAGTTACATACCGCGTTTATATTCTTCCTGGTCGCCTTGTTGTTGATAATTCAGGCACCATCCATTTTGCACACAATGCAATAAAAATAAGGGAGAGGTTACTTTTTTGCCCAAATAGTGATGATTGATTTTTGTGGTTGGATATTTCGCACCAAAAGCTCTGTGCTCATAACAAACCAAATAATGTGTTACACCTCTATCAAACATATCGAATAAAATCAAACGCATGGAGTAATGCGAAGCTCTTAACAGTATTTTATTTGGGCATACTTTAAACAACATTTTATTTAATTAACAGTAGATATTTACATGTTGAGTTGTGACAATAGTATGTCTGTGAAACTGTATTCAATTGCATTAATAAATTCCCTAAAGTATCTACGTATTACTTGCGTCAGGTTTGGTTATATAAAAAAAGAATATAGAAGTGATTTTATTATTGTTTTTTGAAAACTGGATTTTTCTCAATTGTTATTTAAATAAAACATAACACACGGCTTAAATCAGACAAAACTTACTTCTTTTTCAAACAACCAAATAATATCTATAAATCAGGGATGAACAATCTTTTTTTTACAATGGGCCATTTAGATATTTATGATATCATTAATAAAAAATTGTCAACATAAAAGTTGGCCTAAGAGTATCTATTTCGTCATGAAGTCGTATGTATCCTGTCTGTCTAGCAATACAAGTTTTTTTTATAATGTATCCTTAAAACTAAACGATAATGTCATGATTTAATTAATACATGTTTTTGCTATCCCTAGTTTATAAATATCCTTAAATTTATTGAACTGTGAATCCTACTTTTACTTTTCAGCAGGCATAACCAGAACATATGCCCCGCAGGCAGACTTTCTCTATCCATGATGATAAAATTTAAATCTTAATTAACTGAATATTTTAATATTTTATCCATCATTCCTTATTTGTTATATACACTTTGAATGTAAATGATATGTCATATAACAGAATTGTAGAAATGTTTTACTTATTAAAAATTAACCAGAAAAAATGCAATCTGAAAAAACTACTGCTGGATTTAAAAAATCTGAAAATGCAGGACTAGATGCCTATTGGGTTAAGCAATTGTCTGATAATCTCTCAAGACGTTTTCACATTGCGGAGGTCCATATAATTCACTCTCAAAGTGAATATCTTCACACTGCGTAGATCCATATGCTCCAATGTGGGAGCAAACATAGTATAAAAAAAACGTATTGCTACCATTAAAGACATTGTTTTTTTACTGTTCTTGTAGAGTTTACAAATTTGTGTATATGGGCTTATATATTTACTGCAAAATCTTCCATTCGAATATGCCAATCAATCTACAAATTTTTATATTCAGTTCTTACGACTTTCGAGTGAATACATTTGAAGTGGGATATATAATATTTCTTTATAGACATTTATAAAACTGAAACAATAGTATTTTTATTTCACCTAGTTTCAGGTTTATTTATAATATCGAAACCTAATAATTAGTTGAATTGGCTGGTAACGTTAGAAAAATAGTTTTTAAAATATCACAAAAATGAATATTTGATAATATTTATTAATATTTTGAAGAGATCTGACGTTATCTTACAGTACTTTTAATAGTCTTGGAAATGATATGACAATGAAAAATAAGTGTCAACGATTCTATTTGGCTTCTAAAACGCTCATATAATAAAATCACTCTTAAAGTTTCTTATAGTACCTCTCTGGAATTCCCTCTACGCATATTTTTCTTTAGTTTTCTTTGTAATATGTATAATATCTAAGAATATTTTCCTTCCTACTAATAGATAATTTTTGTTATTCACAATAATAATCAGATAATTCACAGAATTCTCCACATGTAATTTGTCTACACAGTATGCTTATGAATTATTATCTGGATTAAAATTATTTCTTATTTGTTCATTGATACAATCTTTGTTCTTAATTCATCTTTAAAGGCAAAATCAAGTGTTCCAAAAATAGACAATCTAGTTTCCATACAACGCAGAGTTATAGTGGCATATATGTGTTGGCTGTATACGGTAGTTTCAAGACGTGTGAGCTATGTATATAAAAAAAGTAAAACTATTATACAGAATTATAATTAAACGTTTTAGGTAATTTTATTGTCTTTCTTAGTCTACTTACATTTCTCAATAGATTATTACTAAATTTATTAGCATTTAAGAATAGGCTGTTGATATTTTTCGTACCAAAATGTTCGGAATAATCTTGCCATACTATTCAATTTGTTTCTATTTTGAAAAACTATGTTAAATTGCTAAAAAATATAACAAATATAGTTCTTAATTGTAGAATTATGTTTTTTGTGCTGAGAATATTTTTAGTAAAAAAATAAATCACTTAAGTGAATCCTTATGGTTCCTTCTAACTTGCGTATCAGTTGAATATATTATATTTTCAAGGATAGTAGGCATGATTAATTATGTATTTATTTTATAAAATTTGGATTTAATAAATTAAAAAAAATATTAGGTAATCGATATGGGAAATGAAATTTGATTTACGTTTTTTTTAAAGAGGGTGTTAGGGGAGACATCAAACAGATAACATCAAAAACAAAAACAAAACTCTTTCCTCTTTCTTCCAGCGATTCTTTCCAACGAATATTTCCCATTTTTATTGTATTCTGATTTTGGTATATCTTTACGTATAAACAGTAATCCTGCGAACGGTATTATTTAAACAAATATAAATACCGCATTACTCTATGTACCATGATATTAGTATTTAAAGTAGTAACACTTCTATGTTAAACTATTTAGAAATATGTATTTCTTTATCTAGCATAGGTTTATCTTCCTATTTGATATGACCATTCTCTCTAGTAAAAAGAAAAATTAAATTGTATGAAGAATATTTACTTTATTAATATAGTATTATTAATATTTTCAATACCTATATTATAAGCCATTTTATTGAATACTTATAAATACTATTATAATAATTTGCAGCAATTCAATATATTTTTATATTATCACCAATTAAATCACTGCAAACATAAACAGCGAATAACTTCTAAAATAAATGAAATAGTCGCGGGCATACAACGAATTTATTTAAAACGTTTACTTTTATTTATTTTAAATTTATTTATTTTAAACATTAGTGTTTATTTGGGTACGGTAATATATGATCGTAATATACACATAAATATAAAAGAAATCGAAAAACAGCAATGATGAGTATGTTTTTAAGGAGAAATGAAAATCAGTACGCGTTTTTTCAAGGTCATGAAACATTCAAAGAATGCATGTTTTAATTGATTCTAAAATTTGAATTTGAAATATCTTTCAAGATAGTCTTTGCCTTGCAGAAATCTATATAATTAACTGTAAATATCCATTGTGCTCTATTTACAGAATGGACATAGGGAAAAAAAAATTCATCAATATTCAGAACCTTAATTGATAAATCATCTATTGTGTATTACACTATAATGCACCTTGTATAGTGTAAAGTGTATAATAATATACAGCCTTAGAGCTCTGACCACTGTCAGTGACATGAGAGTCCACTGAGTCGCCTTTTAATAAGATAACGGGTCACATTGTCATTCCGTCGTTCAGGTCTTTTATAATGTGTATACACGCGCATAACAATTAGCAAAGAATTGGCCATTTCGTGAAAAATTAACACTTATCACTTTATGGAACCACAATAAAAAAATGACAATACCGCCATACAAAATATCCATACTCAACGGATATAAAATGGTCAATTACTAGTGTCAGTGAAACTTGTCTCTTTTGTATCCCACATCTGTCAATTCTGAATCTAATTTTCTACCATCTATTAACATAGTTTCACAGTCATATTGTTATTACAACTCCGTTTGAAGCTTTATGAGTCGTTTTGATATCGTTTGTAGTGTTCCCTTATCCTGTGATAAGAACTGATATTTCCATAAAGAATCAACTACATCCAAGATATCTATTTAAGTTTTGTCTGTTAGAAATGCAACGTATTTTCAGTGATTGTACACTGATAAAACCAACAAGTCAATACCCAGCTGTCAATATAACATATACAAATTATCATAATATACCTTATCAAAACCATTAAAAAATAATTCTAATGATATGTTTTTATATTGTTGTTGTATTTTGCATTTATTTATTAACTAAACATTTTTGTCTCCCTGGTAGCGTAGTTGGTAGCGTACGCGGCTAGGGAATGGGAATCCGTGGAATCCGGGTTCGATTCCGAAAATGCAGGACTGGATCCTCATTGGGTTGAGTAATTGTCTGACAAACAATTCTCGTGAAAAATAATCTGCCAATACGTCTTCACATTGCAGAGATACATATATTCCACTTTCGGAGTGGATATCATCACACTGTGTAGATTCATATGCTCCACGTTGGGAGCGAATATAGTAAAAAAAAAATATATATTTTATTCTTGTCAAAACTATAATTATTATGATCAATAGTAATAATACTGACGTTTTATTCAGATTTATATATGGTACAGTCTTTGGAGATATCAAAATAAGTATTTTTAAAGATAGTTTTTAAAGAAAGGTGTCAAATGAAATTAATGAAACGCATCACCACAGGAGACGCCGATAATATATGCGCTCACGAATATATCGAAGGTGATTCTGTAATCTGTACACATATCTAAATTTTCAGTGTTAAGAATTAAAATACTTAATTAATTAAACTCAAGGTAATGCACGTTGAAAAAAATAAACAAGTTGAGTTTATTAAAAATTCCAAAGTGCATCCATCCGCAGTGCGAAATTTTTGATGAAATTTTGATGAAAGACAATTATACGTATAACGTTTTTTTTTGTCTACTGGATATGACATAACGATAAGTTAGTTTTAACTTCTCTAGTTTATTATTTAATGAAAAACTTTTGCCAAACGAGACTGCGATTAAATAAGGAAAATTCATGTTTAAGGTTATCATTAAACCATTTTTTAGAATAGTAACAGACAATCAAATCGAATGAATATTGCCAAAGTTATCTTCCACGTCTATTAAATGATACTTTATAGAAAGAAGATGTTACATACATTCCGTTGTATTTTGTGTAATGCTTGTATTTTCTAGCTATATGACACAAATATCAAAGCTTAACAACGCCATATATTAAAGCAATGAAGTAATTAGTAGTTATACGATTATTGGTTGCTAACCATTCTCTACAATTATTTTTGGGAAAGTAAAAGTGACAAAGATTTGACTACGTGATATCAAGGTATGCTTCTACTGATCGGAAATCTATTAAAAATGACCGTTCAAAGAAACATATCTATAGTATGCAAGATTGATGAAAATTAATTTAAGCGACTTAATCAGTGTTGGAGGAATATAAATATATTTATATTTTTTGATATATTCATCCAATGTGCGAAACATTTAAGAAAATGGTATTTTAATTAATTAATAATTAAGATAATTGTATTTTTAACTGATTTATTGTAAGTGATTGAACTGAATTTTTTATTCTAAAAATATTTATATATTTATTTCGTTTTACGTGTAACTTATCAAACTTTTATTATGTAAATAACATATCGAATATATCATATTTTAGCGTTTTTTTTTCAATATTAAATATACGAAATGACTGCATATTATGAGTGTGAATTTGGGAAAAATTCTGCAAAACTGTTGCGTCTAAATAATTGCGACATCATAAAGTCGCACAATGGATGTAAAATTCTTGAGATTTTTTGCCGTTGTATTATAAAATAAATAGTACTGAGACGGCCAAAACATTGAATTCCGCTCGGGCCGTTTTCATTGTCAGGTTCACCGCAGCGGACGCCGACCTCCCGCGGATGCGTCTCATCGCAGACTGAGAAGCGGTTGGTACATCGGCGTCGCGAAACCTTACTTCCCTCCTCACACACACACACATACTCACACAGTCGCGCGCAACTCGGAGTACTCTAAGAGTACCAAGCTACCTCGCGAAGAATACGCTACTCTGGCTCTCTGCTCTACCCCAGGGGCTAGAACCCTGCGGCCGATCGCGCCGCCTCGCTTCCCCCCTCTGCCACCCGAGTATTTAAAGTCCAGGTCCATCGACGGCATAGAGTTCATTCGCGGACGAATCTTCATACGTTTCGCACCAAACCGCCGTCGTCTCACTTTTCGACACACAATACACATGTGCAATATAAAAAAGCCACATTTAAGAATTAACGAAAAATAAATTCATAACGAACAATCTTTATTTGAAGAAAGAGCCGCGTGATAATTTTGAATTAAGATGCAACGCGCTCGCGTTTTGTTATTATCGATAAAATAATTTTTCAAAAAAAAACAAAAAAAAATCGAACATAAGTCACGGGTGAAATTCGATCGATTATATTTGACTTGTGATTGGTTTCGGTCGTTTTTTCGACATTAGTTATTGGCGAATTGGCAGGACTCGTTCGCATTGTCGAAGGTTTTTATGCAAAAGGAGTTGCGCTAAACTGGGACTTTTGAGTGTAGTTGGAGTGGTAGGCGCTCCGGGGGAGACACGGCGGATTCGGGTTGAGATTGTGAGCCGGGTTCGCTGCCGCGGTCAGTTCTGGCCAAGCGGCGGCTGAGTGAAGACGCGCTCATTGTTGACTCCTCGTCTCCATAGCAACAGGACCATCATCAGCATCATCGACTCTTCTAAGAAGCTGAACAGAACGGCTCTCGGGATTTTCCGACTCTTTTTACATAACGGTAAGCTTTTTTTATAAAAGTTTTTTTACGAGTTTTCCATACAGTTTTCCGGTGTTTTAAAAAATATATTTTATTAATAATATTTTATTCTCCAAATAAGTGCTACAAATAAAAATAAAACTTAACTTTCAAACCATACGTTTAGAAAAAATGTGAGAAAATTACCGAGACTTTTTTTTAAATTATTTTATTTTTATCAAAGTGAGACTTATTTTAAAAAGTTATTTTTGAACGAAAAAATTCTACTAGTAGAATTTCATCCACTAGATACATGATAAAATATTAATGTGATTTTTACGAAATATTAAAAAAAAATATTGTGAAAATTTTTAAATTTTTTTAAATAGAATTTTTTACGGAAAAAATTTTACTGTGAAAAACTGAAAGAAGTAATTAGAAATAAAATTAGTCAAGTTTAGGTATGGTTAATTTTTTTTTATTTCCAATAAGAGTTGGAGTCGGCATTTCGTGTGAGATCGCGAAGTTTCTGAAAGAAATAAAATTTATTTCCACGTACAGAAAGCGACTGTAATAATTTCCCATGAAAGTATTACAAAGGCAATATTGCTTAGCCGGGGTCATATAGAAGTCATGCATGTAACAGATTCAGATTCCTATGTATACATGTTTAAGAATTCTGCATACTATTTATTCGGCTGGATCAATTTAAATGCACAAAAGCAGAACATATTTTTTAGTACGTGTATTGCCGGCCGTATATTCGTATTTAATTCAACATATTATTTCGTCCAAAGGAGTGTAGAAATTGCAAATAATATCAAACAACTGTATTTTAAAATACATTTTATATTTTATACAATACGATTTCGGGTAAGTCTTCAAATTAATTATTTATAACTTTAAAGATAAAAAATACAACAAAATAAACTTCACACAAGCAAATATAGCAGTATAAATTATGATAAAATTTTTTACGCGAAAAAAATGTTTTAATTTATCAAAAGCGAGTAAATTGTTAGTTTTTTTTTCATATTCAGCTTTTTTATATTGTCAGATACATTCATATAAACTTTATAAAATACAGATAGCATAAAAATTGTGCACTAATTGTTAATCAAATTTTACAGTATAGTAAAAGAACATCCGAGATATTTCTATTTAATAAGAATTAATTATAATATTTACTACAGTAAAATATATTAAATATAACTGATACATAAATACCGGTGGAGGTAAATATAACTGTTCGAGTTCATTGAATTGTCATTTAAACAACTTCGATGCGTCTTTAATATAATTAGCGAGTTCGAAATTTGTCGTATAAAGTGGAAGATTTTTTTTTTACCGTAAAAAACTATTTCAGATAATCTTCTCGAATAACTTGCTAATATAAAATTTTTTTTTTGGTCTTATGAACGCAGTGCATATGATTTTTTAATTGTCTATTTAAAAAGATATAACGACAAATATTTTGTTTATTCCAGCATTGTTAAAACTTTAAATGCGCATAGCAGCTGTGTTAATAATCGATAAACTTTTTCGATTTAATGTTTTTGTGTAATTATATTATTTTTTTTGTAAAACAGAAGAATTAAAAATACAAATTAATTAATTGAGCTATAATTTAAGCTGTAGAACATTATTTTTAAACTTGCAAGATAAATCTATGTAATAATAGATCTACTGTGATGCTGTAAGTATTGTGAATTTATTTTTTAATTAAACGTTGAATTGAATGCGTCTTGGAAAAAGAGAATACTATTCGTTTCCATAACAATAGTGCATACTAATAACATGAAACAAAGAAGATTACATCCAATAGCAAAATCTCGCTTCGATAATAAAGTGACTTAGTTCCTTCGCTATCCACAATAACAAAATCAATAAATCCAGAATCCAATAATTATTTCATTCGGCAGTAAAGGCAATGTGCACAGTCTGATTAAAAATACTCATTTTGATTATAAATTATTTAAACTACAATAAATATATATCTTTAAATATAATTGAAAATTACTGCATTATTCAAATTAAATATATAATAATTTGTAATTAAAATTCATTATTGGAGATCATTCGATATATATGAAAAGAACAAATTTTAAAATATTAGAATTCCTTGACTAAGTATCATTTTCTATAACAGTTTAATCATGGTACTTAATTATTTTTATACGTTTTTTTAATAAAATCTACCATCATTTTTGTATTAATTAACGGTTGAAAAATTAACTAATTAATAAAATTAATTCAAATACAACTTTAAATAGACTTTCACGCTAATAGTGTGCTATATAATATATATTTATTTTATTAAATCCAATCATATATAGATCGTTAGTTTTTATTATATATCGTTGTATGCAATTTAATTTATCAATATAAAATTTTTATAGTTAAAAATCATTAATTTTTTTATAGAAAATTAGGCGTCTTTTAGCTAATTCTTTCAATTTTACTCGATTTAGAGATTTTACGTATACTAATGTTAAATATTTATACAATATTTTTCCATCGAGGATTAACAATGTCTTATCTGAAAAAATGTTATTTTATAAAGCTGAATGAAAATTCTTAGGCTATATTTTCATATTAGACGGAAGATTTAGTTACCATCTGCTTTAGTCACGTAATATGACTACAATTTTATGGTTCGGGGCTTGATAATTTACAGTGCACACTGTACCGATAGTTTCCTTACGAAGTATCGTGGGCGTCGCTTGTGAACTCTCTCCCAAGCAAAAGTGCATTAAAAAAATACATTCGCATCGCGTCGCCTTTGGAGAATCACGATCTATGATAAATGCGAATGTGACCGGACAGTGCAGGCTGGGTTAGTATCCTCCCATGATGCTGCGAGGGAGTGCCCTCTACCATTGTTCCCGACCCTTCTCGCAAGAGGGTGCACTATTATTTCACATCGAATTAGAAACAAGAGTGTATTGTGCGAATCGCGAGATCTTTGTGTGTATGTGTTTGCTAAATAACTTAGAATGAGGGAAACTTAAATAAGTGTTACGCAGTTTTAATAAGGTGAGCGATGGGCCATTAGGGAAACAAAATGCACCGCGTTTATCAATGAAATTTCACAATACTAAAACAAACTCTTCTCGTATATACAATTCATTATTTAATTTTATTTCATAATTAGCATAGCTAAAACCAGTTGCACGTTATAAATCAATTTTTCATGATAAATTGTCAAATTTTTGTCACTTCATTTCACTCAATTAGATACTTTGGATGCCTTTTATTTTCTGAATTTTAAGATCAATTCTTTCGAACTTATTTATTATAGGCTCACAAAACTCAGGCTAGATATTTCATCTTTATTGTTTGCAAATTAATTTATATTTTAGCTTACTGCTAGTAATATAACTTAATACATCTTTTCCATTAAATAATATGTATTTGTCCAAATTTTCCTGCCGTCATTTTATGCATATTAGTCCACGTCAAATGTATGTAATATATTATTACTATTATTTCAATGTTAAACGTTAGGCCCAGTAATTGGACAACTGTCAATAAATTTATGGAAAAATATTGGGGGACGAAAAAATATTCATCACGTGATGAATTGACCAATTTTACCCGAAAATATATCGAGATTAACTTGATATTGAAAGACGAGGGTAAAATAAATCAGATAAACGGAATATGGTAAAATCTATTTGCTTATTCATAGTTGGATTTCATATATATCTTACTTTAGCTATTAATCATATTTATATTAGCGTATATTATTAAATATTAATTACAATGTGTAAGTAGTTAAGTAGTACATACTTAGATAATCGATATTTTATTCCTAGTACGAAGCAACAATTATTCAACGAATTTGAAGTCATTTTCTGGACTTGAGATTTATAATTAAGCTAGCCGCTGGTTACCGAATACTTTCCGTAAAAAATGTACGCTGACCATGACTGTCTTTATTGTCATTAATAATTATACATTTGAGAAATTTTAAAAAATCTAAATGTATATTGCAATGTTTGACTTTATGAACAATTATAAAAAATGAAACAAACCTTATAATCAATCAATTATAATTGATGTTAGTATTTTAATTTAATGATTTTTACTAAAAAAAACCCGACTATTTCTATTAATATATTCCAAATTCTTCTGCATTTAGTCATTGTTTTCGAATCCATCCAAAAATGTATTTGTAAACAAATGAGTAAACATATTTTTGCTGACCATATTTGCTGGTTCGGTAGATATTAAGCGGTCATAGTGTTTTGTTTCGTCCAAGAGTGGGTTGATATAAAAATTGAATGATCTCTAAACGCAACGCATTGGGAAGATGCAATAAAAATGTTCTCAGGAAGTTCAAAATCTAGTTCTGTTTTCAATACACAATGCTTAGAAATATGAGAATAAATTGTCTCAAATAAAATTATTAATTACTGGAATCAATAAACAAAATAAAATACTCGTTTTTTATTACAGACGTTCGTAAATTACTCGCTAAGATATCTGGGAGATAAAATAATACATATATAGAAAAAAATTTAACATGTAAAAATGCATTATATCATTTATAATCATTCATTCAAACACTAAGATTTAATTAAAAAATACGGTGTACCATGTCGTAATCTTTAAAATAAAAATGTGGACCATATTATATTTATACATATTTTTATTTACTTAAATTTCTAAATAAGTAATTACGTTCAATTATAATCAATAAGATTCCATAATGGACATAATTAAAATTTTACAATATACAATATATGTAAAAAATGTGCTTTACAAATTACACAATTTAATATTGAAAAAAAAACCACTATAAATTAGTATTTACTAACCGATTTTTAACACATGTCCTCTTTCAATATTTAAAATATTTTTTTACATAGTACGAACACTTATTTTGAGAGATTGTTTTTTACGAGTAATGATTGTCAGCCTATCGTTTAACAGATTGTCTATACATATTTTGCGTTTAAGCACGATTATTTGTATGCAGTTACAGTAGGTGATACGGTAATTATCGGTCCTGAGCCATATGTAAAAGTAAGCATACTTATTAACTAGTTCGGCCACCGATGTGACAACGTATAGATTGTTTTTTAAATTAATGTTAAAGCAAACTTGTAATTTAAATTAAATTAGTATTTCTAGGCACCCTATAAACGTATTTGGTACTGTATGTATGTGCATAGATAAACGAGGCATACAGTTTATTGTCCATTCTCGCCATGAGTTATATTTTATTATAATATTATCTTTTCGCCTACGTGCCGCTTGATTCACTGCTTTATAAATCTGTCGATAGATGGCGTGCGCAATTTTAACCGATCGTCTCCTCAAAGCAAATAAAGTGAGAGGTAACCTTAAGTGACATGCGATCAAGATTAAAAGCTACGAGGTGCGAGCTTTTTCAATTTGAATCGTATTCGGAATGAATAAATTTTATTTATACTGTAACTTACAACCGGAAAGGAAGTGGAACAAATTTTAATTCAGATAACAGATATAGGACTGCTATAAACTCTTCACTCAAAATTACAAATAATATATACCAACTGGAAATAAATAGGAAAGCATGTTTAACTATAAATTTTTTTAATTAATCTTATATAGTTTCATATATAATTGTATATGGATTTGAAAATACAGAAACATAATTTGTTGTATATAATATACGTATTTAAGACTGGAGCTTATTCTTAAATATTTTGTTACAATTATTTCGATATAAATAATATTGATTTAGATTTACTATTATTTCAATATCGTTAACATTCGAGATTTGATATTTTTACATGGGTATCTTATCGTCTTTGAGTGTTCTATGTTGTAAGAATGCAACAAAGAGTCGTCATAATCTGATACTCGACAGATCAAAGAAGAAGAAGAAGTCCTGTCTGTTTCGAAACGAGATATTATTTTACAATGCGTGCTTCAAGTCCTTTGATATCGATCTCGAGTCCTTTTTACATCGAATAACATGCCATAACAACACATGCGCCCGAGTTACTTCATTTTTATTTCATTTTTTCTGATAGAAAACACTTCTTGACATTCGATGTGAAGATCGTAGGGGACTTCAATTTATTTCTTCTTTCATGGTAGACTTTATTGATCTATCTGATACATGCATAGTACAAGTTCAATTTGTGATATATTGTGTCACATACATTTATTTGACAATAACAATCAGTGAGTCACCCAATCGAACATGAGGAAACGTGCAAATACAGTCACTTAGTTTACCTACGGATTTTAAATATTTTAGATCTCTATTTTACGTTATTTCAATATTTATTATACACTGGTTTGAAGATTATTGTCACTAAATGAATATAAATGTGGCATATATAATTTTATAACAATATAAATGTGTTAATATTAATAATGGAAAGGATAATTTAAATTCAATAAAAAATTTTAACTTAAAATAATAGAACAATTTTAACATAAAAACGTAAAGTTCTACACACGTATATATATATGCGATCTGAATTTTAATTAATTTCAAACGCCAAAACCCGAGTGTCAATAGTATACATATATATTTATAAATATACAAATATATATATATATATACTACAAATCAATTCGGATTTACTTTAATATTACCAATTATTTGTACGTATATTTTTTAAGTTAACTAATTTAAACTAATTAGAAAATTTACGACCAAATCATCGTTTACAAAGTTTTAGAAACAAAACAAATACATGTGTTTATTTTTTGAACAATTGCATTCTTATGCATTAATTGCATTACTGGAATAATCATTGAATGTTTGATATTAATCAAGATTTCCTTTAAAGAAATTATGAGAAATGAGAGCGAACAATAAACATTTTTAGCAGGAAAAAGATGTGCTTTTATTATTGTTGGTCTTTTGTGACGAAAACTATAAACATATTTATAAAAAAATATTTACTATGTTATATATATGAAAAGTATTTCTTGATTTTACGTATTTCATACACTATATGAAATATACAGTGGTGTAACAATAATAATTCACGAAGAAAGCAAAAGTTTTACTTAATAACTGACTGCCCACTTTGGATACACGTCTCGTCTTCAGTTATTGTATCGTATGTCATGTTTCACTTTTTATTTCATTCTGCATTGTACGATACGTTCAAAGTATCTATTCAAAATATTTTCATCTGTGAAGCATCCTGCTTATCTGTGATGCCGTTTGAACTAATGGAATAAGATTAATGATATAACAAATCGATCCGGCATATCGACTTGCCTTATATCTCTTTGATAACGTTTCACCTGTACACCTTCAATAGACCGTAATAAGTAATAGTCGTTTATATGATGTGTACCGACAATACGAATTAAAATATGTATCATTAAAACATGTTTAGGACCTTCAATGTCAATTCTATATATTATAAAATAGATTTTATAGAACAAATAAAAAGGTAAAGGTAAACTAGTACAAGTTAGAAAAACAATATAAATAAATTCTTCCAACGATTTGAAAAACATAGTTTTATATTTTTTTTAAAGTCTCATTGTATTGTCAACCAACATTAATGTTTTGCCAATAAAAAAAGTCTTGGCTTAATAAATATGAAATATACACTATATGCTTTTATTTTCACATTTTAATTTTAATAATTTAATCTAACAACTATTTATCTTTCATTTAAGACTAATTCTTAGATTGAATGTAACTTTTTAACGATTGATGTAGTACTTGTTGCATATAAAATTTGCATAATGCATTCTCATAATTTTCTTTTGAACTATATGTTCTAACATTATTTTAACAATGTCTACTAATCATTAAGCCGTAAATGACCAAAGTCATTTTACAAAGTAACGTAATTTCTCTAAAATATATCATCGGAAGGTCAATCACACAGATCTAAACAAAACGAACTAGACAATCTGAGCAAAACTCAACGACCGAAGATGAAGGAAGCATTTTTAACACCTTTGCTATTGTTGACAACTCTTTATATTCCAATAACTTCAACTATTCGTATTTCAATATTAGTTTATTTTAATGAATTTAACCACAGTTTACTTTAAAATTCTTGGTTTTTAATTTGTCATTTGCTTGATTTCGAAATATGGTACAGCAATTTGAACAATATTAACAAATAGTGCGATGCTGATAAACTGCATTAATGCGATATTAAAATAGGCCGCAAATTTAAATATTGTATCTTATTTCGTCTTTTATAATTTTATTTAGCGTTTTTTTTTTTAATTTCAGAAATATACGTCTTGAATATAAAATTTTAGTGAAATTAATCTTACAGTGCTCTATCGAGATGATCTTGTTTCTATTGTAGAATGAATATTTGTCTGATAAATATCTTAGTAATCTGATTCAATCACTAATTTAGGTAACTGTATAACGTTTTTAATATACTATTTTTAAAGATTTTAAGTCTGACAAACAAAATTTTAAGTCACAACAACAATCATATAAACTTTGATAGTCAAAATTGCCATAAAATCTAATAAAATATTCATTAATTGCAAAATTATTTAAAATATCGAAAAACTGACCATTAAATTTTGTAAAAAATAAATGTTTACCATTTTTGTAAAACAGTTAAAAATAACTGCAAAGGTAACGTTTATTTCTAGAATATAATCTATAATAAAACTCTCAGGAATATATATCGTTGGTAATATATGCATTTGAATTAATATATTGTCATGGTTTCACTAATTTTAAAGTACTACGCTGTAATAAAGTTTCGTCTTCGGAAGCTTTCATGGGTTCTTGGTAAATTAAACTTCTTTTATCGACATGCGTAATAAAATTTGCATTCTGTCGTAATAATCAAATAATAATACGTCAAGATCTTAGACGTTCTTCAGAAAACCGCGTGTAGTTTCCGGCCCCGTCTGCGAAGGGTTAAGCTCGGTCGTTACTCCCAAGTGCAACACACCAAATCCACAAACAAACTCTCGCTCCGACAAATATACTTAATTCGTTTAACATTAAAAAGATTATTGTGTTACCTTTTCAATTAGGTGTCCGAATACGGTAAAATAACCAAATGCATATAGGCAAATACTGGGCTGTCTAGGCCTCGACGAAAAACTCCAGAAACTGATAAAAATATCAGACTTACTTTGAATTAAATACAAAATATAGCATTGAATTATGGTGGCATAGAATCTGCTACAGTAATTTCTTGGCTTTAAGGCGATTTTATTTAACAGGTTGATCGGAAAGCTCGCTAATATTTAATGGTACATGAAAATCCTTCAATGATTACGTTTTCTTTTTATTTGTTCCGAATATGAAGCATGTGGATTTCTACAATGTGAAGACTTTTTTAGAAGAGTTGTTTGTCTATCAACCAATCACTCAACCTATTAGGCATTTAGTCCTACATTATGATTTTTTTAGACAGATACTTTGTCGCTATCAGATGCAGCTTATGAAACAAAAAAACACTGAAAATCTAGTGTAAAAATTAGCTTAATATGGCCGAACAATAATTGAACGATTTCTTTTTCGGAACGAAGTATATTCGATATCATTAATTTGTGAATCTTAAAAATAAGCTAGCGCCCTATAACAAGAAAGTATTAAACAATCTTAAACAGATGTAGAATTTAAATCCACTATCTACAGTTTTGAAAGCGTGCATACTTACCGAGTCGCTAAATGCCGTAGCATGCTTCACTAAGGGTGTTCAAATATGTATTATATAATATTATAGAAATGGCCAGTGAGTTAAACAACAGTCCTGGTCGCAATTTTTGAAAGTGAATAGTTTTACAACATCATTTGAAGATGAACAAGTAGAACAATTATTTTCCTTCTATAATAAATAAATGTTCTTCAGCGAGATTAGCCACTAATTTACAATAATAGCACATTATTTATACTTGTGTGTTGCATGTATTTTGACGCCAATTCGTGCAAAGTGATTTATAACTCTGCCCTCTGGCCACACTGCAAAAACAATAATTTATAAGTCAATATTGCGAGTGTAAATATTAATTTGTGTGTTTGTTGGCATATTTAATGAAAATTATTGTGGTCGTTACGGTGAATTAGCGAGTCGCACGGACGCGTGATGAATTTTAATAAGCCAATATTGATTTAGTGTTTCTTTTTTTTTTACTAATTACGGTATTCGCGATACTAACCGGTATTTTGAAATATTCGACAAATATTTACTCTGATCAATGGATCGAAACAGTCTACTTGTTATGTTCTTATTTAAATATAATATGTAACAGATACATATTATAAATTTTTTATTAAAGTTTACTGATCGTTAACTTGCACTAGAAGGCAATTGAAAAACATGTGATTAGACATTTATTAAAGAACAAAATCAATCAAAATACTTAGAAAATTACATTTATTTAGTTTTGATATACACGTGCTTTTTCTTCGTATATATCAATGAATATACGTTGATCCATCTTCAGATGAGCACCTCAATTCCAGACATGGATTGACATCCCACCATCTCGTTAAAGATTTTACCCGAATTATTGAAAGTGAATTCTTTTTTCAGACTCACGATGATGTAAGTCACAACTATTTGTCACTTTTTTGTCAATGTTTGTTGATTATCATTCTGTTATTTATAATTCATAAAAATGCATTTTTAAAATACACCTTAGATAATTTAATCCGTTTTGGAATTCATTCGAATAGTCTGCAGCACTTTGATGCGTGATATTTAATTAATACTGTGAAACAATGAAGGTTAAAAAATCAAGCAGCAAATATTATTATAATGTCAGTATTGCATAATTACAATGGAAGCAAATAAATTGTTATTGAATATGAGAGCAATAAGTAGTTATTAGAAT
>JAGVSQ010001403.1:0-29573 GCA_022683975.1 Rhyacophila evoluta | reverse complement strand
GATTTTAAATTCTAAATTATTTAAAACTGGTAAACTTCCATATGTGAAATATGTAAGTAACATATGTAACTTTACCAGTTTTAAATAATTTAGAATGTAAATATAATAGTTAATTTTTGGTCTAATAAATTTTTATTTAACATATTAAATTGAACTATGGATTATTATTTGTATACCAATCACGTCAAATGATTCAACAATTATTGCATTCTTTCATCACACATTTACCTATTATATTAGTCATGTAGCAAGGACTAACTTTCGTATAAAGTATTTTTCGTAATATTTGAATCAACCTACCGTCAGATAAAATAAACATAAAAATTTAGAGTAATAGAATAACCTTCGTGATTACGAAATATACTCCTACTATCTTTTTGTTTCTGACAATGCTCAAATAATGTTTGTTGGAGATGAATTATTGGTATTTGCCCAACTGTTTCAATTACACTTTGGTGAATTATTACTACAGTAATTTTATTGTTAGGAAACATTTATTATACATCGTGATGTAATGAATAATTTTTTTACGCGTTATAATTTGCTGAAGGCATTTTTTTATTACCGCTGTCAGTCAAAATATTTCATATAATTCAGAATAGGAAATATTAGCTCGTTTAAAATTATAGCAAGACGATTTATCATTACTCTAGCTTTCAGATAATCTTTATGATATCAGTCTTCTTCTAACATTAATAACATATATTTTATGTCCGTCTAGTGGCCGAGCGTTAGGCTTGTGCCTTGTGGTGCCGGAGAATACAGGTTGAAAAACGGTAGCTGTTAATCATTTTAATACTTGTTAGGTACCCAAAGTAATCGACTGAAAACCAACTATCGTGAAAATAACGGTCAAGATAAATACTTGTCGTGTAGAGGTTTCTGAAGTGAACCTCTTCACAATGTGGAAATCCGTGTGCTTGGGGTTGCTGGAGCGGACATAGAAAATAATTGAAACACATAACTAATAATATGTTGATACATAATATTATTGCTAGTGTGGTAAATATGGAAATCAATCCCGTCAATATTTTTAGCCATGTCCATTCCTTTCAAAAAATAAAGATCTGACTCATATAGCGTATAGGTATTCACGGAAACTACACAACAAAAAAAGTTTATTATTTTGCATCACATAATATTAATGTGTATAATTAATGAAGTTGGAAGTAACATGTCCCACTCCTCGTGTCTGACCATTCGCTACTGAGAAATGACTATAACATTTGATCAGAAGTGGACTGAGGGATTGTTTTGTTTTATTAATATATTATATTATGCTGCCAATAGTAATAAATATCGGGTCCTTTCGATATTTGTAAAAAATATTTGATACAAAAGTGCTCACGTTAATTATTGTAATTTTCTCCACATCCATTTTTTTCATATCACAATCCAACTTTGCGCAAAACAACAGACTTGTTAGTGGATTCAATAATCACTTGATAGAATTTTTATTTGCGATTCTAGGTGATATGTAGTATTTTATGTAGTTTATTTTTACCGATAATACTTCGGTGGGTGGCGT
Organism: Rhyacophila evoluta; assembly: GCA_022683975.1. NCBI lineage: Eukaryota > Metazoa > Arthropoda > Insecta > Trichoptera > Rhyacophilidae > Rhyacophila > Rhyacophila evoluta. Next base: position 28,045 of record JAGVSQ010001403.1, on the reverse strand, counting down.
TCAGTGCCGGAGGTTGTAGGTCCATAGCCCGCGGCTGCATAAGGATTTATATATAAAAAATACAGCGTAGGATGCCTGATTGATTAGGCGATTGGTTAACAAACACTTTTTAATAAAAGTTTGTCGAGATAAGTTCTCACACTGTTGGGATGAACGTACTTGATCAACAGAGTAGAAATTTACATCGGTTGTTACTTAATTTTCAAGATAAATAAATATGTATAAATGCTTAATTTAGAAGTGTTCTTGTTTTTTGATGAAAACGTTGAAAGTGACTTATTCTGTGATGTCAAATATCCACATAAACCCACATAAAATAATGTGTCAAGGTTTACCTCATTTTTTTGCGGTTTTATAACCTTGAAATTTTCATTCCGTTTTATTTGTTACATATTTTTACAGTGATTATTAAAAAATATATGGTAGAAGCGGTAGCAGTTATATTTATAACTTTAAATTGGTTTAATTTCTTATATTCAATTATTTTATGTTACTGCCATAATTAATATTTGTTAAAAATTGGGAGGGAATAAAACTTCCTGTTTTATCATAATTGTATCACAACATATAGTAAATTTATAAACATCTTATTCTTATTTTCTGTCAATTAAAAAAAAGTCGCCATCCTATATAGATATATATATACAGATTAAAAATATTATATAATTTAATATTAGTAATTGTGTGTCCGTTCGCCCCTGGTAGTTTCTTCAATCAGCTGTGTTCGCTTACAACCTTCCAAAGATTTCGCTCACTCGCTCTCACAAGTTGCATTCAATTTAGTGTCGGTTTGACTACGTTCGTTGGAGGTCGTCCGCTCGCTCCTCTCAAAATTTTCCACATAAAGTCAGTCGCGCGAGCATTACAGAATCACACCCTTTGTTCTGTCAAATAAACATTTTCGTTAACGATTTGTAGGTTATACTCGCGTGTTATTGATATATTATTTCAATGTGAACTGTTTTTATGTTACAAATATCTTGTTCTTAAAAAGTGTTTTAAAAGTTTCCAATAAGTGACAGATGTTTTATGTCAGTTTATTAATGGGGGTTTCTTGTTTAACGTGTTTCTTCGATATCGTGCGAGATGTTTTGAATAAATATATTTTCATACTTATAGGTACAACCGTGAAATGACAAATACAGCTTGCATGGTAAACATTATATTCAATCGTTTGTATTTGTAATATAAATAATTAATTTGGTAAAGTCGTATTGTTTAACAACCAGAACTGTGAAATTCTCATGTTAATGCACCTTTTCTGGTTTCCAATAGTGCACTGTTTGTACACAACATACTCAATATACAATACTTGGGTCGCAACTCTTGAGCCATAGTATTCCAGCAACAAGCTCTCAATCACTAATATGATAAGACTTTTAATATAAAAAAGCTTTTGTAGCCAAGATATGTTTATTAAAATCAATGCCGGCTTCGTAAACGTTGCGATTATTATTATTATGCGACATTAGTGTGACTTACTAACTGTTTTTTTTAATGCGTTATTTCTAGTAGAAAAATATTTGAAATACCATTCATACAGATATATGTTATTTTATAGAACTTAACGCAGCATTCTATCTTTTTTTTGTTTGATAATTTAAACTTAGATTTCTACGTAATATCGAATACGAAAAATAACAATAGATCATTTATCAATATTTCCCAAAAACGTGTATCTATCTGTCTTCGCGGTCGTAAGCAACGAGCAGAAAAAGGCTTTGTAAAAAACCGAGATGTAACTTCCGAAGCTCAATATTAAAAAAATGACTTGAAGGCCAGAACGCCCACCGCAGGTCTTGCATTGTGCCTTTAGAAACAATACTTATATACGAATTGTAGTCTTCCCATATTACGATATCGCTTAAATATAAATATCGGAAGTTATACTTCTTTCAATTTTTAGCGAATAATAAATGCCTGAGCTCTGAGACTAAGCAGAGATAATAATCACCAGGTGTTGTTTTGCTGTCGTATCAATAATAAAAGTTTCATAGTACTGCTTTGATTGTCGAAGCTTTTCTCTTCGTAGTATGAATTGTTTGATACTTTAAACATAAATATCTACCGGAAGAAATATATTCTCTCGTACAAAGAAATATGTTCTTTTGTCAATAAATTTTACTAGAATAATATATTTTACGAAGAAATCGCTTGCTTAAATCTGATATCAAAGTGTGATAAATTATGTGTCATTAACAAAAAAATGTATATTGCGTAGAACTTATAATTATTGCAGAAGATGAAAGCCGGGCTGACAAATATATGACTATCCGATCATAATTCACAAAACAAATAATTTTAAATGAATACATAGTCGTTTTATCTAAGATATTTTTCTTTTTAATCTTTGTACTACATTCGTCATGATGTACATGACCAGTAAATGTTTATATCGTAGATATGGGCATTTTATTTATTCGTTTATTATTTCATTAATATCGATAGCCAAATAGTCGGGCATCTTCGCTATTTCAACGCTGTAACCGGATTTCAACGTGTATATTCTATTTTCAGACTAATGACGTTACTATGTATTCGAAGCAATATGACAAGCTGGAAAACTTCCTGGTATTAGCTTTTTTGTTTTGATTGTATTTGGCTGACTTTTCAACTCTTTCTATTTCATTAAAAGACTGGTTGCAAATCTTAGAAAAAAATCTTATTCATGTGTTCTTTACCTTGTAAGACATTAATTGTTATATATTATTCCATTGCGTTGACTTTGTAATATACTGTATAGTTTTATCTTGATGAAATCCAGCATAAATTAATCAAATATTCAATACTGTTTATACGGAGGCTGTTCGAATGAAACTATTTTTAAATTGACACTTCTTAATATATTATTGTATTCATGCTTATAATATTGCTCGTGTTACTGAATGTCGAAATTATCAATGCAAAACATATTAAACATATTTTATCAGTTATGATGTTTAAAGTTTCGAGTCGATATTCCAGTTCAATATAGACACTTCGCCGAAAGTGCCACGTTAATAAGATATTGATTATATTCTATTAGTATTTTGATTGAACGACAATACATTTAATCATTGGCATGGTATGATATTTTACTGGCGCAAATTTTTGGTGAGATTTCCCAATTTTTGTTTTTTTTTTATGTTTTATAATTATAATTTAATTGAATACGAGAAAATGCCATTCCGGTCATAGATTTTATCCACTTAGGTTTAGCTTCTTTTTAAGTATCGAATTGTCTGATTGCCGAAAGTTTAATTACTTTTTGGTGAAAAATAAAATTGTAATACATTTTGAGATATTTCATGAATTTTCTATTTTCTGGCGGCTAAAATCAAAATATCGTTATTCTCTTTTTTCTAATGATTCCTTTTGTATTTAACTATCCTTTGTATTTTAAATTAGTCTTAGTACGTTAGATTATATTTCTATTTAACCAAAAAATAACAGAAAATAATTTTTTTTTTTGAAAAAAATTTGGGAAGTTTTAAAAATAATTCAATTATATATTGTTTAGGTACAGTAAAAACCTCGTTTCTTTGCTTCTTAAAATAAATGGCGACGAACAGTCTGGTAAACCGAAGAAGTCGTCTTGTCACGTCTCCGCATAGAAAGTTAGCGCTTCTAAAAATGTCGATATTTGATATAAATTACCCGCTCGTGGTTGACAGAATTTCTCCATCACTTTATTCTTGGTAAAACTAGTCTGAGAATGTTACAACTTTAGCTCTGGACTAGGTGCTTACTCATTTCCGCAATGCTGGACGATGCGGACTACTGACAAATAATTTGTAATACATTTTATATATTTATAAATATATTATTTTATATATATTTAATATCTTTTTTGTCTCCCGATTAATTTGCCTACTGATAATTTGATAATTAAATAGCAGAAAAAACATTTTCATAAATTTTATTCGAATTTAAACTAGTTTAAAATCATCTAACTTTAAGTGTAATTAATTGTTAAGGATATAGATCATAATAAAACAATACCTCGTATACTTATATTAGACGACATAAATATAAGGTCTGACACTCTCTTTTGTCTAAATTAAAGTTTAGTATGTAAAAGTAAAATTTGTAAAACATAGTTGATTTAATAACATTTATGTATATGTGATTATAAGATTTTATAGAATTTGGTAAAAAATAATGATTACAGTTTTTCCTGCTAAATTTGTGTGTTTACATCCTTAATATCAAAACAATACCCTTCTATATGTCTTTATGCAATATATAATTGAAGCTCATTTGTATGCGGGATTGTTATAAGTATTATTGTAAAGGCATAAGTGAGTGTATACGTATATATATATCCTGTTTCATATTTAATAAAAACAGTAAATTAATTATTACTGTGACGAAGAATCTTCTGCCAATAGAGTGTAAAGGTACTCATGTGGATATAATGTAAGAAAAAACCGCGCCATATATGTGATGTGATACAAAAAATATACGCAACATATCAGTTTTCACATAAGTAACGTTATTAGTCGATTAACAGGATTTCACGAAGTCATTATTGAAACATATTAGCAAATTATTATCGATAGCCAGCCAATATTAATGCTTTTAGCAAGTACTGTAATTTATAACGCTATTTTATTTTCTAATTGAGGTACGGTTGATAAAGAATAACTGATCAATTGCCATTCGCCATAGAGTGAAGAGATTGCGAAATTATAACCTCCTCAATAATGGCCAGCCAATTAGTGAACGTAACATGTATATTTGCGTTATTTTTAAAGCTTTTTATGTACTAAAGAACTTATATTTACTTTAAATAATTAATATTTTCGACTGATGGTGCTTGATGGAAATTGATTTTAAATTCTGAATTATATTTACTTTATCTGAAGCAAATGGATCTTTATGGTGTGAAGAGTTTTTTTTTGACAGTTGATCAATCCGTTGGGCATCCAGAAATATATCTTAGTTAGCAGATGTGAGATTCGAATACGCAACCTTTGGCACTGAAGCGGCCGCACATTCATCATTCGCATCTATTTATTAATTATATGTCATACCGCCTAATATGGTTGAATAGATAGATAAGCGCGCGCGTTTATGAATTTCTTGGGAGCGAAGATCGTTTGATCGAATAGCTGCATAAATAAATCAATTTACTTTTAATGTGTATTTCCATACGGGACATGATTGTTCAATTGGCTAAGTGATTGGTTGATAGACGACCAGTTATCATGAAAAGTATTATATTATGAAGACACATCTTCATATTGTCGATATCTATGTAAATGGAATTACATAGTATCCGCGATATCCGCAATTTATAATTTTTTTCTGTCTAGTTATTTAAACATCGAGCAGATGTACATTTCATATGTGGCCTACAAAAAAAAACACGCAATTTTAATTGAAAAGAATTCCTAATTTTTTATTATAACAATACGGTCGTGAGATAACGATTTTAAAGTGGGATCGTGATGATCGAATTCAATTTTCGCGATTGTTGTAGCTTATTAAAGCTTCTCATAAAAAGCTTTGGTTCTTTCATGCTTAAATCGCTAATAAAGCAGTCTGGAGTCTGTAAAACGGGTCGTTCAAATAGTATGGTCTTCTTAAAATAAACTTATTTATGGGTCGTGAAATTTTATAATGTCGGTTCTAAACAGCCGATCAAAGTGGTTTAGAGCCATTAGCAATTTAATCCATTCTTCACAGCTCGATTGCTCTATATTTTATATAACTAAAAGAAGTTTGTAATAGAATTTGTATGTTTGTAGTATATTTTAATTGTCATCTGTACAGAATAAAGCGAATGCTAAAATACTTCCAAGTTCTATAAAAGAAATGCTGTTTTTTATGCACAATTTCCTAACGTAATAACGTTTCGTATATTAGTTTAAAAGTCAATATCGTCAAAGAATTATAATTTCTTATATTTAGTCAATCTATAATTATTTCAAATTAGAGCATGCAGTTTTTAACCATACTTCATCATGTATTTCAGACCTCAATTTTTTGTATTAATATTTAGACTTGCATATAAATATAATGAATACAAGGAAATGCATCCATATGAATGTTTGCACATTTAACATGAAAAATAATGAGTTTTTACTTTGATATCATTAGGCGCCATTAATTGAAAGTTAAAAGGGAAAATGTGATAGCATGCATTCACGCAGTTACGGCTTTATGCTAAATTTTAGATTTTGCAAGTAAATGCCACCCAACATGACAGTGCTTGAAGTTATTTTTCAAAAAAGCATTTTTTAGAATATTAATGTATGCGTGCTTTTTAAATTTTACTTAATCGCACAGGTATTCAAGATGTCGTTTTCGGCATATTTCTAAGTTTATACTGTGAATTAGTTTGAACAGATTTCATCCTGTCACCTTGCCTTGCACTTAACACCTGCCCTTCCTTTGTTGGTTTTATGTGTAAGTAAATCCACTCGAAACCTTTTCAAGCAGGTAGTAGTCTATTAATTTAAAATATCCTTTTATCCTTGTAGTTAGGTATTTCGTTTCGGTTTTTTTGTATCCTCACTCTCCAAGCTATGCATTTGTTGTCGATTTTTCTTTTTTCATACTTTTAGTGCTTTATAAGCCTTACCATAGATACTATATGGTGATTTACGACTTGACTGTCCTATCAAAATTTCACACATCATTACGTGCAGTTTATTAATGTGTTTGGCGTTAATACTATGTGTAATCCACGTGGATGTTGTGAGAATAGGTTCATACATATTTCAATAATATAATGCTAAGCATTCAAAACTATTTGTTTTCTGCAAACAGTATTAACATCATTGTATTACCGTTCCGGGTTATTCGACCTGACTCGTCTTGCATAGTATACGTACTATCAATTACGGCTTAAACAATGAAATGAAATATATATTATTGCTTTATTATAAATATCGATGTTGGGTTTATATAATTGAATTTTAATTTCATTACCAATGCATGTTCTTATTTTAATGATACTTCTAGTTTTGTATACAATATATACCTATAATTTTATTTTTCAATACGACCTAGTATGAATTCAAATTTCCAGCACTTATTTTGCCAATACTATCGACTATGATTTTTGATAAAAACTCAAAAACACAATCATAAACTTCTACGTGGACTATTATTTGCGACTCGACTTTCACCTTTCGGCGCATTCAGGTAGATGTATGCATATATTCTGGCAGCCAAAATGCTCTGCTTATAAAAAAAGCGACAAACGGAATCTCGAATAACGATCTATTGTATATTATACATATAATCTTGTGAATTTCATTATGGTTTCAAATGTTGAAGTATCTGTATTATAGTAATTGTCAATGTAGACACCTTTTTGCATTTAAGAATGGATTGTATACTCAGTTTACACTATTATTCAAATAAAATTGCAGTATTTATTCGAAAAAAACAGCTCAAGAAACAATATAAGTGTATAATTATTGGGTCAAGATGATTTGAAATAAACGCACTGACTAATTGAAGCCAACAAAAAAATATTCCATTAAAATTCTACAAGCGTATAACGTATTAATGTTACAACTGTAAGGAGAGGCGTTTTTATTAATTTCATTACACTGATCGCTTGTCTGCCTTTTGATGGATGTGAATACAGATTGTATATAATCCATATTTCGTAAATGTCAGCCCATAAAGCTAACAGATGAACCGTGACAGATTTAACATCTTAAAACCAAATGTCAAACCTTTCACATGTGTGATTGCTCGCTTACAAACCTGATAGTTAATTTAGTTCAATATTGTTTGGCGAGTAAACTGAAAGCATTGGCCTTCAATTTGTTGATTCGCGTATGGGTATTATTTCTAGTATATCAGCGCTAGATTGAATGATAATTTGAATAATAAGTTTATTTAACCTTGGCAGTCAAAAGCTTTGTGTAAATAAAATTTCAGGTTTCAGACGACAAACAAATTAAATTTGGTACAGTTATTATTAACAGCTTTTTAAATATGCTGCTGGTGTTTGAATGGTCCATATTATACCATATTGTAAAATACATATTTAATATTCATTTCTGTATGCACTATACAACGGTTCAAGCTTTCGATATGTTTACATAAAATAAATATTGATTGTTAATTCTGTTCTTCCTTGGTACGTTAAGTAAGGCAGTTTTGTTTATATTTCCAGAAAGCTCTTTCCTGTTATAGAAAGCTTCGCCTACCCTTTTCTTATATTGATATGAGTATTACTCTGTTTATTTAACGTTTACTAGTATTAAATAAAATTGTACATAATTTATATATAAATGTATGGCCCTTTGTATCATCAATGTATATTTGCTGTTGTAATAATTACTATAGTAGTTTTTAGTTTAAGCTTTGCTCATATTTAGCACTTTCATTCGATACTGTTATTTAAATGTCTGATTATCATTCGGTTAAAAATACAATTTAGTATAATGACTACGAAATATATAGAATAGAATTTTTATTATTACGTAAGTCACACTTATTATGAATATACTATGACTCAGTAGAGATTCCTACGTGATTGTGGTCAATCATTTCATATTTGCAACTCAATATATAATTCTCTTTAATGGAGATTATATAAACAATGATTCAGTCATTTGGAAACTAATGTAAGGTAAACGGATAAGCTTTGTAGCTTAATTTGTGAGGTGCGTGGGCGAAAATCTGAAGGCTGCGGGGGAGACATCACGGGCGTTTTGTGGGCGTCCCTTGAACCCTGAGATTTGCTAACTCGAAAAGAATATCGAATAATATGGCTTAACAGTTGAATGGAATTTGCACATTGATATATTCACCCGGTTATTGAAAAGTGTTTACTGGAATTTTGTCATTTAATCTTGTTTGTAATTCATATACCATTTAATAAAATAATTGGACACTGTCACTATTCGCTTTGTTTCTCACATAAAAACAATAATAACAAATAGCTATGTCTATTAATTAATCACATCGTTGATACAATTGAAGTAAAATTCACCCATTTTTTTAGAGATATGGAATTTGATTATTATTTTCCCTATTTTATTTTATCATTTTTAGTAGGGTATGAGTAATATTTTCTATTTCTATCATTTCATGTCTATGTATCTCAAGTCACACCAGTGTCTAGTCCATACTGTACATATACACCGGTATTTGGATTCATTTGGGTTCTTTTTATTTAAACCTTTCTTTTAAAAGTCAAGAGTGGTTGGTGCTAAAATGGTCGTTGAAAAAGCAACTAATAACTTCAAAGAAGAATTTGTTTGACTGAAAGATGTGCTATAAACTAAATATCTTTTAAGGAAGTAGAAATCTAATGATGAGAATTCACTTTGTGTGGATTTTTTTGTTTAATCCAGGAGAAAATCGGCATTCATCATTGTATAAAAATGCGTTGTTATCTCGATTAAAGTCTTATTTAGAAGAAAATACAAAAATGAAGATTTTATACTAAACATATGATTCGTAATAATTATAATGGTGTATGCGTTTTGTATAAACTCACGTTTTCTACATTTACTCATGTCGATTTTGTATTATGTCTCACAGTGTGCGGAGAATAATTAGTCCAAGAGTGCATTGACACGGTGCAATTGTCCAGTGCTTTCAGTATACACTCCAGACTTGCAATAATATATGCAAGTAGTTATGCAGTCTATCAGACGATCTCTATAAAGTGTGTGATAAAATTGTCATCCATGGAAGTTTAAGGTAATGGATAAAAAAAAAACCGAAAAGGTTGGAAGTTTTTCCGAAATAATTTCAACTTTGCTAATAGTAGTAGTGGAGAATATCGTATTTTTTTATCATATCCTCTGAAAGTAGATCATATTTTTTCCTCAAAAAAATTGATGCTAAATAAATGTGAGACTTTTTTAATTGATTAATTTTAAACCATTCGCCTTAACCTTAACTTAAATCCGGGAATAAACATCTGAATATAATAACGCAAACAAAAGTAAAATGGTTATATTCCATTCGACATTATGTTATTTTGACTCCGCATCCTTGTTTCATCGTGTCTGCATTGCTGTTTATGTTTGTTTTGAACTTTAATATTTATTACATATTATAAATTTTTATTTTTGGAAGCAATTTAGAAAAACGTTCTTAGATAATTGTCCTCTTCTTGTAGGGATTATTTAAATATAACCACGATTTATACTTCGTCATAGGCTGTAGTGGTAGGCTGTACTAAAGGAATATTCAATATTATTTAGAGTTTGTATATCTTTTATTTGTCTACTCTTAAAACAAAGTATTCAATAAATATGCATGATGGTGATATCATCGACAGCATTTATTTAAAAGTCCATTTGTTTGTAGCACGAATCATGATCTCTCGGTCAAGTAGAATGATGTTGTATTAGTAAATGTTTAATTTATAACGATTAATATTACCGTTTTGTGTTAGCTATTATTTCTTTGCGGTATTTTTCTCAGTAGTATATTTAATTAACTGCATTTTATTCCGTCTGCACATTGGCATGCACTTCTGTCGGCATGGCATTCGTGACCTAAGGAAATGATTGACTGAGAGTGACAATAAAACAGCATAAGTATTTGCGTCAGCATAAAACATTGGTTCTCCGCGAATTGACAAAGACTTATTGAAGATGTAATTATACATTGAAAGGTTTAAGATAATCTCGATTTGTATGCATATAAATAATTCGTTCAAATGAATTCACGTTATATGTACAATATTTTTTAATCACATGCTACGTAAAATGTTACGTACATTTTAATATATTAAAATTTAAGTAAGCCTACGTTTAGTGCGAATTTAAACTCAGTTGAAAACATTGATCGTGTAATTAGTGACTCGAGTTCGAATTACTGCTGCCCAGGGTAATTTGATGTTTTCTATTATTTCTTTGATATTAGTTCATGCACCAGAACGATTATCGCAAGAATGAATGATCGATATGAGTATATTTTAATGTATTTTTCGATTTTATAACAGTATGATTTTGAATGTGATTATTCGTTGGTCCATAATTTAATTATAGGCATACGATAAATGAACGTTGAAATCTAGAATCTTCTAATCTCAATTATCAATTTTTGATTTCATTTGCATTCATAGCTTTATGTCGATCCACAGCATAAATAGTAGAAATGGTTACTGATCTAAAAACATCTTAATATAATATTTAGAAAGTTGAAACGGCTAGATCTTTTGATAAACATAATTGCAATGTCAGTTGAATTACATATCAAAAAATCATTTTTAATAGCGATAGAAATGAAAATATATCTTGGTATTATTCCTATTAAATTATATAAATTATTTATTTTCATCACACGTGGACACAATTAAAACTTCATAGATTAAAAATTATGTTACCAACAAAGTTAATGCAATAGTTTCACTATCGCAGTAAATGAAATACGCAAACTTAGTTTTTGTTCCACAAAATCACGTAATTGCCTTTTAAGATGGTTATCACTTTGAGTATAGCTTATTTTTTCTGCTTTTTGTGCTCATAATATTATTATGCTGACTTCAAAATATGTTTTGCAGACAACTACAACTGATCTTATCAATTGTGTTTTTTGCCTCGTATTGTTATAAAACATTACTTTATTCAATTTGCTTCAACATCACGTTTTGCAGTTTTAATGTCCTTCTCAAAACAAACGTCTAAAAGTTATTTTTATTCCAAACAAGTAACTTAGTATAACAATGCTGACAGTATTATATAATTTATTACGGTATGCTTCCCAGTAATCTCTATATTATATTCGTTAATTAATTTTGTTTGTTGAAATTAATTTCAGATGTTAAAAAATGGGTATTTTTCGATGATTATCGTTTGGTTGCGCTGATATTCTGTTACATAATCTAAAAGTTATTATTTTTATTAAATAAATTAATTGGTATAAAACCTGCGATGTGTTCTCATGACCTTAATAATTATGACAACAATGATATATTTTTTTAAAACTTAACAATGGCTGTTTACAATCACTCTCGATTTTTTACATAAAATAATTATAAAAAATCTCACCAAATCATCAATTTTTATCAACATAATTCAAGGAATAATTTAGTGTTATAAACAAAAAAAAAACAATAAATACGCATCCTTAAGATTATCATAAACACCGAACAATAATACTAAATAAAAAATTCATTAAAAATTATTTTTATTTGGTATTTTACGATTTTTATGTATTGTAATATACTCGTATTTATTATAATCAGAAAATATATATTTTGAAAACTCTAACTGACGTATCTTACAATATGTTCGAATATATTATAATATATTCCACATACCTACTGCATTATGTTTGTATTGAACGCCAACAAAAAAATCCCCAATTAATATATTTCTTTGTTGGCCGTGCGTCCATAGAAACTATATGTAATTATTAAACGTTGGAATAGCAATTACTAATAATTGTTTTTACCAATAATGCTATCCATTTATAGACTTGAAATTAGACTCAGATTTTTTAATAGTAATTAGACTCGTATTATACAATATTATTTTAAGAATATATCCTAATCCATCATTTTTAAAAAGCTCGTGCAAACTTCCGCAAGCTTTTTTACGTATTCAATAAAAACAAATAGTTCACCACCCGTATATTAAAATTGTTTCGGTAAATAGTTTTAAACGATTCATGAATACTGTATTATTATAGTAATCAGTCGTTTATGATGTTTATATTATTAACTACTTTATATAAAATTTGTTTCATATTTGAAATATTTATATTCTTAGCAAGAGAAATGAGTTTTGACGCGCAAACGGCGCCCAGCTAAATGACCTGTTAAACTTGTTTAGTAGAAACGCTTCGTAGTAAGTAGGTACTTCGTATAGCTCTATTAATACTTGGAAGCCTGCATTTTTATAGCCATCTATGTTAGGGGCAAACTTCCTATAAAAAAATCATACTTATAAATATATTTCATACACATAAAATGTTATATTGTAACATCATTATCTTTTATTTTTTATATTACAGATTTATAACATGTATAATGCAATAGCATTACATCTAAAATATTTCATTTGTATTTGTTCCTAACATTGGCATTGCCTCTAATATATTAAATTAATAGTTTCAATTTCGGTGGGTTTTTTGAGTAAAATCTTTTTTATTTGGCCATGTTGGTCCGATGTGTGGAATATATTGATATCCACAAAATGAATGGATTTTTTTTGAAAAATATTTGCTCATACTTTTATTTGTAAATATCGGCGAATCTTATTGCTAAAAATTTAAATTAAACAGTTCATACATACGGTAATTAAATTTTGCAAATGCCAAATTCAATAATTAATAAATTGAATCAACGTTTAAATAATACAATACTCAGAAAATGGTGAAATGATACACAACCCAATTTCGCTTCTAAAACTAATTAATTCGCGTCAGTTTCATTAGTCTAATGTTTGATTATTGATTGTTTCCGGTTTTAACACTATATATTCCTTTACTTAAAATATTGTAAAGCGTTTTTGGAATGTATCGCTATGTGATTGCTTATTCAATACTTACATGTATTCAGCTCTATAGCAATACTCAATTAGCAAGAACTGCTTGTAATAATAATTTATTATGTCAGAACTACCAACTTATTCATTATATTTAGCCTGATTCAATTTTTTATCAACGTCCGCAAAATTTGTTGATAGCATTTGAAACGGATGAAAAAATACGTCCACTTACGACCTTAAAATGTACAACTCCTGGTCTGTTTCTATCGCCAAATGAGAAGTCGTATTTTACTACATAATAATAAAAAAAAAGTTTATTGCCATTTTCAGTTTTTGACTACGCACTTGGTGACTGAAGTTTATACGACTAGTGCCCCTAGGCTGTAATTAGTCACTTTTTGCTTTTATATTCACTATTTATATTTATTTACATCGAGAAAAGTTGCCATGCCGGTCTGCTGCAGCGGCCGACACAAATAGGTTGCCTTGAGGTACCGTATCGATCGGTACAACTCAAGATGCTTAACCTATTCACGACTATTTGTTAATTTCTATTGATGAATTGGTAGTTATTGATCGGTCGTATTAGTTACTGTTTTGCAATAAAAATCTATTTTGTACATTGGCTCACAGTAGAATAAAGATACACAGGAGATGCGTCTGACTTCTCTTATATTCTGTGAACTGTTTCACTTAATAGGTGTAATATATTAATAATTATATTATAAATGCAGATCGAATTTCTGTTAAACGAAATTCATGAGAATATATGAAATGTTTCAATACATTAAAATTGTATTCTACGGAATATAAGAAGATTATATTATAAAAAAAATGATTTAAAGTGTCAATAATGCCAAGAACACAAAAATACTTTGTACCTTAATGGTACTAAATTCTGACTTTGTTACAATGAAATTTTGTTTGGCTTATTTTGTATTCATATTCATTCAGCTTAACAAAAATGTTCTAGAAAATTTGTTACATTGGTATCCATATTAAAAAGCTTTCATTTATATTGTATTAGCGTAATATTATTAAATAAAATATGTGGCATTTTTAATTTATTAACTAATGTTTTACAAGGAGAAAAGTAACCCGATAGATTTTTTAAACAATGTACATGTAAATATGCCTATTACAAATGAAGTTTAAGTGAAAAAAAACTTCATTAAACACACAGTTCATTTAATTTAATATATATAAAAAAAACAACTTGTTGCCTGCCGTCCGATCTGAAATGGTTAATCGACTGAGCAGGTTTTCTAACAAACGCTGTATGGACTTTTTGGTTTTTGCGTATCCAAAGGAAAGCATCTGCCTACTATTATTGGGAATTATTATTCTAGTTTGTGGACCAGTTATCTCGAATAAAACTACCAGCACCAACCAGTATTTAATAATAAGCTTATGTTTACAATTTCCATACAAGATAATGCGATCTCGATTTCTCTATTTTGCAATTGAAAACTAATTCATCTCTTTGAATAATATTATATGAGTATACCATTGGAATAATACTCACATATTTAATCGCATTAAATAAATTACCGATGAATATTTAAGTATTCTTATAATTAGATTGCTTTTGTCAGCAATTTTCTATTGTTTCTTTTAAACAACTTTTGGATTGGATATGATTTCGACCAAGTTATTAAATTTATTTTTTATGCCAGTACATTTTTCGATAAGTGAAATCTGTCCAAAAGCTTTTAATTTTTAATGTAACATAACAAGCCACGTAAACATAATTATGAATTTATTTCTAAGAATGTGAATTATGTTTTTAATTGAGACAAAAGTGTAACAAACAGAAAATGGGCTGTATAATATTATTTAAACAATGCAGAGAATGTACGTGGCATCGAAATCACTGGTTGAAATATGAGTTCTGTGTTACCACGTAAGACATACTTCCAAAAAAATGTGTTGTTATTGCAAAATTGTTTCTTTGGATCGGATACATTCGTAAGCTGTTAGGCCGTAATAATTCCTATCCGAAAGTATATTTGCATAGAAACTTGATTTAAATTGCATAAATAATGAATACGGGAGTATTTGTAAAAATATTTGAGAGAGTTTTCGAATTTTAATGTATTCACCAAATGAATGGATATATTGCTTAACTTTTTGTTGTAAATTGAATTTTAACAAAATATATTACCTTAATAAAATATATTTTTTTAAATTTAGCCTTTGATCCGGATATATCTTTTAAATTTATAAATGATTACTCGTGTGACTCTAATACTAAAACAATTTTTTTATTTATGTAAATTTAAACCTATTACGCATGTCATTTCCTATTACATATTTATGTATCAGTTATAACAATACATGCTTATTTTCAAAAGGGTTAGTTTCTAAAGAAAATTGATAGATGTTATCTTTGAAGACGTAATTTTCATAATAATAATGTGACAACACCCACAATGTATTTTGATGAATAATGAATGATCTTGTAATTCAAAAACTGCTATAATTATTCGGTATAAAACGAGTATTACGAATAGTAAACAATATCGAAAAATGCGTGAATAAACATATTTTTACTTTAAAATTAAAAATACATAATTTTTTATTTAAAAATCCTATATTTGTTTTTAACGAGTGGAACAAAATAAATTTAAGAATGTTTCGATCTCAAGTTGGAATTGTTAAACAAAAATAGTTAAATTATAAAACTACTAAATATTTTTTAATGAATTCTATATTTTTATGTTGTGGCTAAAGCGATAAGGCATGCGAGCTGATGCATATCATAAAGTACATGCTTTGAAGTGTTTCATTGTTTCTGAACAGAGCATTATGGCCTGTTGCTTACCTGTCAGATAGCTAGGGTTGCCATAATTTCCAAGCATTTATACGAAACGTTTAAGTGCCAAATAAATAAAACATGATAAAAGTAGGTGGTTTATTTTACTCTGATAAAAAAATCAATAAAATTTAAGCAATTCAATAGAATGAACGCGTAGAGTAATAGGAAAGATACAAGACTAATCCTTTTTAGCTCGGTCATATTTTAAAGGTGATTTTACTTTTTAACCGTACTATTTTCTTTGTTCACGTAATTATAAAATTGAGCGCAAGTGACATTTTTAAATTATAATGACACATCAAAACTATTTCAATTGTTTCCACTGACCTGTTTCTTTCATCCGACCATTGAATCGATATTAGGGAAAATATTTTCTCTGCATTTGCATTGTGGGCTGGAAGAGCAAATACGTATTTGGATAGTTTTATAAGACATGCCTTCTGATCAATATACTTTGTATCTGCAAAAACTTCAGCCATTTCTCTTCTATACTCAATTTCAAAGTTGCTTCGTAGTTTTGGTTGGTATTATTTTTCTCTAAATAATATTTTAGATACACAAACTGGTTAAATATAATCTCAGTGTTGCCAACATTGATGTTTTTTACTTGTTAATATGCAATATTACGTTATATTTCTTCCCATTCTAGAACACGATAATTTCTATTCAACTGTTTTAGTTTTATTTCCTCGCATATTTTTATACTGTGAAACTGCCTGAAAAATCCGTGGTGCCGCCGGCTTTTCACGTAGAGTTTAGGGAAAAATGGGATAAATGTTAGTATTATAATAGTAATATGGGACTGACTAGTAAAATACGGTGATAGTACCGTATATACGAGACGTATGGTAACCCTACAGATAGCGGATCTGTGTAAAATGGCTATGTAATTTTATTTCTAACCGATACACAATACCTATTCATTAAATGTATCGACTTGCTGAACGTGGAATTATACCATAATATAACACAAAATATATTACAGAGTATATTTTTGTGAATTCATACTTACTTGAAGCAATAACACCATGCAGCAAATTGATAGAGAATGCGATTATTTTTATACCGCATTCGGCTAAAAATTATTCTAATTATAAAGATCAATCCGCGAGTTATAACACGCATATTGTAAATAGAATATTTCACATTGTAAAATACCATTGATTTTTATATGTTTAATATGGGATCCGTTTGCAGTATGTATCTAATAACTCAACGATATTTTAAAATTTTCTTGATAAAACTATCGTGGTGGTTTACGTAAAACAAGGAAAATATTACAATGCTTATATGTGATGCAAAACGGAAGAAATTATTAGATTATATATAAATAACGTTTACACATCTTTAAAGGCTCGGTTATTAAGAGTTAATCATTTTAAACTAATTGCGTTTTTTATTTTTATCAATTTAATTCGTGAAGTTGGTTAGTGAAATTAGAAGTGTTTAAATAAGATGCATTGTTAATGTGTAACTTGGTTATATCATTTTTCAATGTTTTAATAGCAAATTTAATGTAATTTATTATCACTCATTGCTATCGCATAATATATTGAAAAATTAGTTTGTCTCTTTACTTGGTGATTGTTAGTTATTAATAAATAATTGCAGTAATACAATCTTTATACTGCACATTTGTTGTTCACGACACATTTTAATAGTATATATAGTATATCATCTAATAATTCATTGCCCGATCAATCGTGGGCATGAGAATATCACTATCGATTTCACTGAGCACTTAGCATACTGAGTCATTATAGCCGCAAGAAACAAATAATTACTTATGATATTTGTGACAATATCATAATTTTATGAAATAATTTAGTTACTTGTATTAATTAACACATTAATAGATAATGTGTGTGAAAATTTATGACCTTTATACCGACGAATCCAATAAAACTCCATAATTTTGGTTTGAAATATTATAAATTCAATAATGTTGGATTTTTAGAATTAGTATTTGATAATGTTAGTGTTTGACCACGCTGTGATATTTCGATTTGTGTGTGAAATTTTATAACATGATTTTGAAATTTAGATTTATTTACAATATTAAGTGGTTGGTGAACATCTATGTATGCTCGACGTGGTATATAAATTGTACATCAGATAATGATACCAGTCTCTGTGAAAGGGTTAAATACCTACTAAATTATTCATTTCAATAATATCAACCTTTCTCATTTTTAATTGAGAAAAATAAATTACAATTCAATATAAAAAAAAAACGTATTAACATCTTACGTATATATTGTAGCTATAATTATTATGAAAGACAATGAATGCACTCGACCCAAAGCCGTGTGAATATGCAAAATGCGTATGAAGATTAACAATATAATAGTTGTGTTCTTTTACAATGAACGAAAGAAACGCATGTGAAAAAAACATATGGCGTAACATAATGTACATACCATGTTCCATTGTTCCTCAAAATGCTTTGGGAAATCGAAGACCTTCATACTCCACATTCATTAGTTCTGGTAATGTAATTAGTTATTTAATCGGGGGCCGTGCTGTGGCCATTTGTATACAACTAATCCTTATTGTAACTAGAATGAGCTACATATGCCTGTTGTAATTATCAGCTGTCAACTAAATTATGTCAGATCGGTTATTAGAACGAATTTGAAACAATCTGCACTACGTCAATAGTTTCTTGTAAGCGTGTTGTAAAAATTTTGCCTCACTATTCATATAATATATCAACAAGAAAGCAAATCTTTCGTCGTCTACCAAAGTCTTCTGCCAGATTGCAATTAATAATAACTGATTAATTATTAACTAATTATTTGTTCAATTTCATTAAAGGTTGATTTACCTAAATAGATTTCATGTCGTAAAATTTTAAAATGCCCTTTTCCTTGCATGTTAAATTTAATGAAGGTAGCATAATTTTATTTCTCGCCGTGAAAATTGCAGCCATATAAATGTCCATCATTATGCCCATTACATTAACAGCAGCTTTTTAAATATGCTAATAAAATATTTTGTCTTATTAAATCTTTGATAGAATCATATATTATGATCTTAAAAATGCCTAGTTTTATTAGATTGTTTTGGGACTGATTGTTTTTCGAACTATTAAGACGTCGTTTTTGATTTTAAAATATATTATAATTGAATGGGGTATTAATGGTAATGGGGCAAAGTGAACTTATTCCACTGTGCCAACATTTGAAAGAGAACATTTCAAACAAGTAAATAATATGTTTTTCAATTTTTATTTCAGTTTTCAATACATTTGAATTTGATTTTTTTCGCTGGTTTGCATGGTAAATTATTTATACAAACAATACTTGTTCGAAATCTTCTCCTTTACATTTTGGCATAGTGGAATAAAAATAAATCTGGAAATACCCCACTTAGTTATTTGGCATAATCCGAATATTTATTTCTTGTTAGTATAAATTTCAATCTCATAAAGGGTATTAATAATTACACCGTATCACATAGTTCAGTATAGTGAGAAATATGTATTTAAAAAATATATATCTGTAAAGATAATTTTAATACACTAATTGCAGATGGTTACAAATGAATCTTGAATCCCTATAAAACAATGCAGTACATTATAATCGCCTTGGGCTCACGGGCTCGTACTCCACAGTGAAATAAAGATTTTCTAATTGAAATGCTAGACTATTTGCTCAATCTTTTTAAAAAACTTCTTTGGATTGTAAAAATCTATACGTTTCACATTCGGACATGGTTAAAACAAATTATAATAAATACGTAATGATAAATATATAATAAAATATGATTATTTATGTCCGACTTACAATGTTTTGGACTGTGATGATTGTTTAGTAAGTAAAAGTAAATTTTGGAAAGTTTGCAATTAAATAAGAAGTAGGTTGATAGTACAATTATCGCAAATTATATTTTTTTACATTTCTAATCATAGGTGATTGAGATACTGAGATATTTCAAGACTAGTAATAATGACTAATTGGTTGTTAAATATCTCATATTCGTGAGTTTATTGAAATTTAAAAATATGTAACATATCGCAGATTGATTATTAAAAGCGTTTTTATCGCGTGCGATTTGTTAATAGAATTAAATCACGCACAGCTGATTATAATCTAATGCGGCCAGTATGACTTACAACGGCCCAGATCTTGTAAGATTGGAAGCCGTTTCATGTTTGTACCATACCGTGTTTCGTGTCGCGAATGTTTATTATACCATGTGCACACACTACGTTAGTACTAACATACCGGTACTTCAAACACCATAATATCTCTTTAAGTGAGCTTGATTATCATTATTTGTATTAATCTATATTTGTTGATTCACTATGTGACAAAATTAAAAAATGGAACATAAATAAATTGGTTAAATCTATTGCACCAAAAGTCAAGTGACGGCATTAATATAGGTTAAGACGCGTGCTATGAATGCTTAGGAGTTCTTTAAATCTACCTGCTTTTCCTTCCTACCGATTGGATTCTGGTTTTCTGGAAGACCGTTGAAAATTATTCTTAAGATATATTCAGTAGAATCGAAGAATAAAAAAAAATCCTTTATAGATTAGAAGCAATCGGTAGATAAGAGCAAATCTTTCAGGCATGGTAGTCAGATGCTACACACAGGAAACAGATGTAGTAAAACAAATACGTTCGAAAAAATTGGAGTACAATTTTGTGTGTTAATCATATAAATGAGTTTCTTGGATAGAATTTCGATTGTATTAAAATTCTTGAAATGATTTCTACGATTGATCAATTATAATTTATTCAAAACATCTCATGAAACGGATTTTTTTTGGTTCTCCATATTCGTGTCGTAACATAAAGTAATTAAATGTATGCGATTATTTCCAGTGTGGATTCATTGATAGTGTAACAAATTTTACTACATTGATGCTAAGTGTTTTTTCATTGTGATTAAGTTGCACCATAAGAATGAACATTTGCAGAATGTCAAAACATTTGCGCGGCCTTGTATTGTATTTGTACGAAAGTGAATAGTGAAACTCGTCCAGAGGATTTAAAATGTTAGTGAAACACGATTTGGTGCCGTACGACGCGCTACGCTGATTTCGCTCAAATGCCAATGGTAATCGATAATACGCAGTTATGAAGATTAAGCATTACCCTGGCAAGGTGGTCACGGATGATCCGTGGATGAGTATCGGCGACAGAACTATGGAGTTAGTGTACGCCGCTAATTGGGTGGACACTCATCGCAATTTAGCGGTGAGTCACACCTCTCCGGATTCATGGGACTCCAACGACGAAGACGTCCAACAGGACAGGCGGACCAAGAATAACTCAATAGCTAGAAGTAAATCATGTCGAGACGTAACGAGGCCTTCTTTGGTGGATTTTGATTCTCTCACGGATGACGATCATTCGAATATGGCAAACGGTGATATTCATGTATCTCAGTTGGCTAAATATCAGCAGCATATTGAAGAGAAAACTAGAGCGAGTAAGGAATTATTATCTAGCCAAAGGAAGCTACAGCCCAGTTTTAGTTTTAAGGGTCTGAATGGATACAAGCCTTCGACTCTTAGAAGAATAAAGCGCAGACAATATCGGGAATGGGACGTGGATGAAACGGGAGAATCGTCGTCGTCAACGCCGTCAGATGCGACATCCACTCCTCCTCGCAGAAAAGATTCGTCCAAGTATTTACAGAGACAGCGAAAGCACGACTCTTATCTAGAATGTCCGATCAATCCTCCGGATGGAGAAGAAGAACCGCCGCCTTACGAGGTCGCCGAACCTGACCCCGCAACCGAGAGTTATTACGATTATTACTCGCGGATCAGCCAGCAAGAAGAATCTGAATCTAGTCAGTTTAGATTGCAAAGGAACGGTTACGTATACTCAGGCGAGCGTCCGACGCCCGCGCCCCGCACCTCCGCCCCCGTCAGCGATCCGCGTCACGAGGACGGCGGCAGGACCCGCGCGGCGGGCGGCGCCCACTCGGCTGACTCACCGCGCCCCAAATCACACTCTCCGCCAGACACAGATTTCGACTATCGAAAGTCAATAGTGGACTACTCGGCAGTCAAGTCGAACGGCTATAGGAATGGATACGGCGGACACTTCGACGATTCGACCGAGACGGTACCGGGGCATACCATAAGTAACGGAATAGACAGTGAACCGTTTCCGCATGGGAAACAGTATTTAGATTGTAGATTGTTCGAGCGCGAGGTGAACGGTGTTAGAGAGCTCGCGAAGCCGCCGAGAGCGAAGAGCGACACCAGTAGGGCCGCGGTCGGCGCGCGCGATGCCGACGACCGCTCTCGTTTCTCTGACGTCAGCGATCCCATGGCGCACGGGGTGACCGTCACCCAGCCCAAGAGGACGATCTCGCCCATCGAGCAGGTCAATCTCATGCAGGGCCGCTTCAGGCCCGATCTCAACGGCGATAGCAAGCAGGCAGACAACTTTCGCGGGCAGATCGAAAAAGTGAAACGGAATGTCGACGTGCCTCGGAAATACAACACGGTCCGCGTGAAGAGTCGATCTAACGGGTACTCTGTCGGATATCCTACAGCTTCCGATGATTCGCTCAAGAACGGCGACGAAGGTTACGGCGAAGGCAAAATTGACGGGTACAAAAACAAAAGTTCATCCAGTGGCGGCGATTCGGATTCGGACTTTTCGATTCCGCGCCCTAAGTTAATTGTGCCGGTTCACACTTACGGTATACGGAAGAGACGGACGGGAAATCTAGCGCAGCGAGATGACGTCATACCTGAATCGCATCACCGGCTCACCGGTGAAAATGGATTTGCGGACATCAAAAAAGGTAATAAATACATTCTCTTCAATTGTATAAGACGTTACTAGTTACATACGAGTATAGGATACACACATGTATCCAAAATTTGATATGATTACGTCACAATGTTTTATTACTATTTAATTAACAAACGTTATGAAATAATATTTCATTGCTGTAACCAAAGTTACGCATTCGAAATAAATATATTTGCTGCTGTTATTTTGTTTTGCCATTGACTTTCACAATCTCCGTCATTCCACGATGTCTACTGGTTTAATGTTGTTAAAAAATAATAATTGACACCACTGGCCAATCTCCTTAATCACAATAAAAAATCTAATTGCCTAAGTTACTATATTCTGTTAATTGTTCTTATTCTGTGTACTTTCATTTGGCATTGTAAAAGTAATATGTATCCACAAGATATTTAAACAGCTATTTGTTATTTGCTTTTGGACTCTAATAATAAATCATTTTTAGAACTTATATACCATGCACTCAACGTAGGACGTGTAGCGTACATTCTTCTACAATCCCTTTGTAGAAATGCTTATCATCCTAAACAATATTAAATGTACATTATGCAGGTGTCTAATATGCCCATATTACTGTATCTATTGATTACATGACATCATTGTATGGTATTAACATCTCGAGTTCTGATCATATTTGTATACCAAGAGTATTCAAATTGTATTATAATTTAAAAGGTTAAGGTAGGGGTTACATATTATCCGAATGTCTTCGAATATTGTACTCGTAAATTTACATAATAGTACATAATGCAACATAATATTTTAAATTACAATAACATGAAGTGTTAAAAGTTAAAATTTTAATCGGCATGTATTGAAAGTAATAGCATAAAATTTATTATCAAATAAAGCTACAATTTTACTTGAAATCATATATAAATTTTCAGTGATTTGAAAAAAGTTCTTTAAAATGTTTATTTAATGAACAGCCAATGTACATGTATTAACTGTTTGAGTTTAATTATTCAATCATTTTTAGTAATTCTGTATTTTGTTTAGTAAAAAAAACACACCGGCTTTTAAAGTTGACCATTCTAAAAGCTGCTAATGTTTCATTTTCCACCATGTCAGCTCAGAAAAGGGAAGCATATGGATTTACATAGCTTAAATATGTTCACTGCGAATGTTGAGTATATGTATCTTTGCAATGTAAAGACATGGCCTGAAAGATTATTTTTACGAGAATCGTTTGTCAGGTAATTTAAAAATCGCGAAATTTGCGAATCGAATCCGCAATACCCGGGTTCAAATTACGCACGCTAACATCTCCGCTACCGGGAAAATATTCTTGTTCATTTATAAACATATTTATTTAAACATATTCATGTAATTAATTGTATACTACATAAAAATTTAATCTAAAACATGCAACAAGATTTTCTTGACATATTCACATGATGACTCAATTGCAATATTGCAAAGGTTAACAATAATTTAATTTGGCCCAAAACTGGTTTTCCGTATTGTAATAAGTACGTGTGTTCAATATATATTGTAGTTTTATTGTTCTTTATTATATACTGTAAATTTTCTTGCAAACGTGTGATGGTCACTAACGGCCAGGAATAAAAGATAAGACTATGAAGAAAATACATTGTCTTTTCCTTATTTTAATTTTCTATTCTAAGCTGATATGCCATATGAAGTAATATTTGCCAACAGTAATATGAGATGTGCTCCTTTTCATCAAAGTAAATATTACAACTAAAACAATACGGATATAGTATCTTCGACGACATCAACTTATTGTTATGGATACTGAGGTATCGGTCAATGCTTGAATTGTTTTGAAATATATTTTACATTATGTTTATATTAAATTAGTATTATAAGCTTTTATTATTAAGTTTTTTTACAATCTGACTATTTCTTCACCCGAGTTAATATAATACGTTGTAAATAATGTGTAACGAGAAAATTGTATAAAAACAAATTATTGAACTCATGCGTTAGTGAATTGCAAACATTTGATCCTAAAATGAGTTGTTGAGTAAATATGCAACACGACTATTTTACACAATGAATCATGTGTAATAACTGATGCAATAATTGATACTTTGCTTGTGGTTTGTATTCTTTTCAAGCATGTTGTATTAAATTATGACTGAATACTCTAGTAAAAAAATGTATGGTTCCTTATTATCTTGAATAAATCTAAGTGTTTATAACCCTCGATTGTATGATATAACTGAATATAAGTTCAACAAACCGTACGCTTGATTACTTTGCACCAATTAACTGACTACTGTAGCTCGTATGAACATAATTTGCTCGCCGATTTCCATTTCCTCAATCGCGATTACTTCAACTAAAATGCCAAGGATTTCTCCATTCCAAACGAGTTACCGCCTGAGCACAGATCGTTTTTTCACTTCATAATACGCACGGCGACCTCTAATGTGACATTTTTTTACACACATATCCGGTTTGACACCGTACCTAACCATATATTATGTATGAATGATAAAACAATCAAACTTTAATTTATATGTTAATTATTTGATTGATGTTAAAATAAAAAAATACATTTATTTTTACTTACGTCAAATATACTATAAATGGTAAGATTATGCCGCTATGAGAAACTTAACTATTATAATGTTGCCTTCTGTTACTTTCTTAGTTATTTTTTATACTCAAATGATAACTTTATATACGTTATTTTAAAATATTTTGTCACCACCTGTTTCATCCTTAAAAAATTCCATAATCTTTAAATAATCGTTTAAATACTTATATTTAAAGAAGAGACACAGGCGGTTGCATTCAATTACGGATATATATTCATATTTGAATTCTAGAAAGCCATAAATTTTGTATATTATTTTGTTAAGTAACATGTATCTAAACCCCCACCGCTTAACCCACCGAGGTTAAGTTATTCAATATTATCATACATTTTCTTAGTAATTGTCGATGGTAATAAGACATTTAGTGGGTAACGTGAGAATATTAAATAGTTTTATTTAGCAATAATATTATTTTAGAATAAATACTCTCGAGTTTCGTTACTGACCAAGCGTCGATGTTTCTTTGTAGAATAGAACGCTCACATTTTTCCGCGATATTATTGTATTTCATTATTTGAATATTATCATTTACTTGCGAAGATGTGATACTACTCTATCTTTCCTGTAATATACGTAAATATATGTAATATCTGGTAACACTTAGATAATATTTTAGGATGAGAACTCATACTCAAGGTTGACAATAAAATAAAAAATACAAATATTATCGATGTTTACCCGTGTAAATTTGTAAACGAGCATTATTAACGAAGAAATTACTAAAAAATATGGCTTTAAGTGCAGTTCTAATGGTTGATATGTGTTTTTCTAAATTTATTGCTATTTCATCATACATTGTATTGTGCATAGATCTTTTATGAGTAATCATTCACTCGGTGGTGCTTGTCAATATATCTATGTGACGGAAGCAACTTCTTATACTACACGCTGAAGATTATGAGTTGTGTCGAATAGCACTAGTACCAGACGATGTTAAATTATATATGTGGTCAAAGCCTTTAAGGCTATTTGCGTGAAGTTAAAGAAAAACCACAATAGATTATTGCCATTTGTTATAGACTCCACTAAAAGACCGGTGAAAGGAAAAATGCCAATAGTATTTAAATAAATAAATTATAGGTTGCAAGATGTCATTCATTAATCTCACACGTAGAGTTAAAAGTACTAAACTTTTTATAATATGATTTATACGTCGTTTTGTGTCTGCAAACAAAGTGTTATTTACTCAAGTTACATTGCCATTTTCAAAATCTCTCCCACGTTATTAAAACACACAAACAATGGTTTATTAAAAATTCATGATTTATGATTTAATAATGATTTTCCGCAAATTACTATACACATTTGAAATTGAATAAAATATGAATAAATATTATGAATACTCCGTTGAATTGCATCGAATATTCTTCCTTCTAGTTAAAACCAAGTTTTTATTAACAAAATGTCAAGTAAACATGTTAACATTTGATTTTTATATTACTTATGATTATGTTTTATTATATGAAATATATTATATTGTAAATTATTCATAAAACACCTGTATAGCAAAATGACTAATCTACTCAAAATTTTGCGATTTTCTTACTGTTTAAATTTTATATGTACACATTATACCTGTTTTATAGTTGGTTGATTATTGTACGCTTATACGAAAGAACCGCTTACTGTAAGGTACGTTGTATGTTGCCGATCAATAATTCGTTAGTTCAAATCTTGTATTTATCTGTAAATGCACGGTTGTACATGCTACTGGTTACATGGCACATGTGTACGGATTTTAGCGGATCGCCAAAAGTAATTATATTTAAAAAGTACCTAAAATATTTAAAAAATACAACGTTCTCTTATATTTGTAGAGACTATTTGACAAAAAATATCATTGTGTAGACGAAATGGATTTTATTGAGATTTTGACTCATTCCCCTTCATATCAAGCTTAAATGTATGTTTTTAATTATAATTTATACCCGCATCCTCAATAATTACTTCGTTTTGTTGAGTCATCTATTCAGACAGTGTTGGGTGACGATCTTTGAAAATAAAGCTTTAGTATATATGCTAAGAGTTTAAATAATTTTATAATTGCGAAAAGATACTCTAAAAAAATATTAATTATAATGGATTTATATTTGTTATTGACATCAGGCAAAAAATAGACAAGTGCTTATTGTTATTCAAGCATCTTTGACTTGGGAATCAAGGGCTCGCTCGGAGGCCAAATGCAGTTCTCGTTTTCAAGGTGAACCGCCACTACAGCCTTCGGCGTCGTTCGATGCCTTTCTTTGCGCGATAGTCCGCACCGCCGTCAATTTTTATCCATTCTTGATCCAACGACTAGACACAGCATTTTTTATTTGGCCACATAAAAAACACAAATAAGCTTGAAAGATTTAATTGAAAAACCAATGTAAAATATTTTTAAAAATAATAATTTAATTAATAACTCTTTAATATTTTCGACTGATGGTGCTTGATGGAAATTGATTTTAAATTCTGAAT
>JAGVSQ010001402.1:0-29577 GCA_022683975.1 Rhyacophila evoluta | reverse complement strand
CATTTGCGGAGATCCATATACTCCTCTTTCGGAGTGGATATCTTCACAATGTGTAAAATCATCGATATTAGCCCTATGAATAGTATGGACGTACATGTACGTCCGAGCGCCTTGTCGCGTTGTATTCAAAGCCATTCTTTTATTTTTAAGCGAAATGTTATTATTTATTTTCATAGAAATACTAGATAAATCTATAAATGATATGTAGAAGTCATTATAAGCATATCACTTAATTTTAGGCTAGAAGAAAATACGTAAACATTACGCAAAAAATGATGAGTTTAGGATTGAAAAATTCCCTTATGCTTTTTTGATAATTATTATATTTTGTAAAGAAACGAAAAATCATTGATATTGATTTTCGAAAAAAGACATAAATGTCATTAGTTTTATGCGTTCGAATTGATTCTCAAGTGTCCATTTGATTCCGAAATGGGAGCAGCCACATGTGGTAACGTTATTCACAATCTTACCAATTTGGGAAAACTTTTCAATTTATTTTGTTATTTTTTTGTAAATAACAGAGCACTATTTATAAATCGGTATATCGACTTTAATTAGTTGTATTGATAGCAGTGAAAGATTTTACTGTCTAAAACGTGTGCGCATAAAAGATTAACTCATTAATGAAAGGGTTAGATAAAACAAGTAAAATTCGAACTATAGTTTTAAATATTGTATCAATCCATAAAGTAGAGTAATATTCAAATCATGCCAATCTGTAGTAGTTTCCGTGAATATCAATTTTATGAAGATCATGTCGAAGATATGGTTAATATTACAGTTCAAAATGTTATGATGTCGGTTAATACTTTGTAAATATTTCGGACGCTGGTGTGTTGATGTGAAATATATTCAAATTTATTCTATTGAAGATTTGTTCTCAAATTGAAGGTTCATCTTGATAAGACAGAAACATGTTATTAGAGGTACAGGTGTTTGAGTATCATAACTTAAGTTACGAATCACCGATGCCTAATAAATAATTAATATATAACAATAAAGTTATCGATAAAACAGGAGAAATCGAAACCTGCGTGACATTAATTACTGAATTATTTACTATAATGAAATTCTTATAACTTTATTAAAGTTTTGTATAAATTAAGCTCAGATCTAAGCTGTATAAAATTAATAAAATACTGGTTTCATGCAATAATGAAATCCAAATATTTTCAGTAAAAGATGAAATACCAGTCGCCGCGGTGATAGTGAGAGTTTGTGATTCGTCTGGTGTCCGACGTCACGTGTCCATGTCCAGAAGCTGCATGAAGTAAAATTAAAATAAGACATGATACACAGTATGTTGAGTGATAGGTTAACTATGAATCCTCGTTAAAAACGATTTGGCATAATACATCTTCACTTTTCAATGTTTCACTTGGATGAAAAAAGAGTTTTTTTTAACTTTGTTCTTAAGGTACAGCCACAAGAACTAAAACTTAAGTTAGTCTAAAACAGTTAAATCAATCATTCAAAAAAAAGTATAGAGATGTCCCAAAATATATAAAATTGAAAGTAAAAAAATAAATTGACTAACTCTAGTGAAGACAGCTGCGTAACAATATGAAAAAAAAATATACTTTCAGACATCCTGAGTTGGGGTTGACTAAACACGTTATATTTTACCAAATATGTGATACGATTTTTTAATAATAATGCTGTCTTTAAAAGTGTATCTGATGTTCATAAATCACCTTATCTTATTATAGTAGAACCAACTTCATTGCCAGCAAGGAAAGTGGTATAAGATCTCAACACCCAATCAAATCATGCCTATACGCAATGCTTCTCAAATAGTACATATTTATACCCGTAAAAGTCTTGCAACAGCTTAAAAGGAAATTACACATCGGAAAAATATGTTAGATAAAATGATTTCAGAGGTAAAGTGTTTTAAATTAGAAGGTAACGCGATATAGATGTATTTAATATTATATTTATTTTAAAAACGAATACATATCATGATGTGGCGGAACGGCAATGACATTTATAATGACGTACAAATAATAATTATGTGTCAAATGTTATTGATGAAATATTTAATTTATTATAATTACCTACATGAAGAGATTTTTTGGGTGGCATTTTATCAAACAGCTGAGAGGTTTCATTTTGCTTTTGAAGGGTGGTTCAAATTAAACGCACCCACATTTGATTCATTTTTAAATAAAAATGAAATTAAATGTCTAAACAATTACATACCACGCCCTAGCGAACAAGGGTTGTAATCGTATAATTGTATTATTTTATTCCAAATCATATATTCCTGGTTCGAGTTGTGTATGTGCAAATAATTAAGATGATTTATTAGATATTTCGATCGAAGTACACATATTTCTAAGGTGTTCAGAATTTTTTTTAGAACCAGTCGTCATATTGATTATACCTCAAGATTCGTATTAAAAAGAGGAGTGTACATTGATAATTGCTTGTGTAAAATTAATCATATTAAAAAAAAAATTCTCAAAGACTGTAAAATTATATCCATATTTTTACTTATACTTCGTCAGATGTAATGTTTTTTAGAACATTACAATTATTAATCAAACAACTGCGACGTTTTAGTTTAAATAGTTTAAAAAAAACAAAAGATCATTTGTTATTTAGGTATATGAAATAATAGTTTATTTATTAACAGATAAATGCCGCATGTTTAGCTTGAATGTTATTATGAACATAGAATGTGTTATATTATTTTCATAATATTATGTTGAATATTTAGCTGCTCTGCATTTGGTCTTTAAAATTTATCTTCATTTTATTGACAGATGTAATCAGTTATAGAATGGTTCAAAAGTAATATACAATATCATAGCATATGTGCTTTTTGCAAAATATTGAAGTATATCTATTGTTATTTGTTACAGAAACAAAATATTGAGAAATTAGCAAAAAGAAAACAATTGCAGCAGGAATTTATATACATTTGATAATTATTAAATTTATTAACTATTTCTATGCAAAACTTCGACATGTCGTTGTTCGTGTTAATAGCCGGAAATGTTAACAAATTCGTTTTGCATCCTCGTGTCACGTACAATAAATAAGTTAAGTAGTACTTACATATTTAACATATAAATGTGATATTCACATTTATAAATCGTAGTCATTTTGCCCGGATTCAAGGATAGTTAAAAACTTAACAGAGACCAACATTTTAAATTAATCAAAATCAATAGTGACGGTATTTTTTTTCAATACAATATGATGTAGAAGTTTTGATCATACTGTAATCTATATTAGGAGATATTTTTTTCGAAAATTAATTATAAAAATTTTAAGTTGCATTTTTGATGACTCCTTTAAAACAAAGTACAACATAGCTGGGATTTGATATTGTACAGTGTATCAAATGGAAATCGAAGTAGTACGATTTATCTGAAAACAATTGATAATACTACCGTATACAGTTTATACAAAATATATATTAATGTAATCATTTAAAATTATGGAAACACAACTGAAACTAAGTTACATGAATATATAATACAAACAGTTTTCTAGCTCAAGAAACTGCGTTCTTATCCATATAACGTTTCATGGTACAATGTAATTATTGAATATTCTTACTAAAGATCGCACTCTAAATACTTGTTTATATAATCTCAATAAAAGTATTGTAGTACATATTGAATATGAGTTGATATGAACAACATGCATTCAATTTCTAATACCACTAGTAGGATTATTTGATATGTAAATATTACTTTTAAAAACATATTTTGAAAATTAACACATAGGATTATGCAAATATTTTCTCGTGTAAGCCCCCAATTTCGAGTATAATAAACATTGTTATGAAAATTGTGACATTTTTAATGTGGCAATGGTGATTAAAAGTGATATTCAACAATATTAAATTTCTTTCGTTTTGTGCTAAAATTTTAGTTTATATACTACTGATACTGACACTATCACTTCATTTTACAAACTATTTACAGAACATTATAAATTTAGCGTGTAATTTTAATGAATAAATTTTAAATTTCCTAAGTATGTTTTATGCATGAAATTAAATTTTAGTATTCACTTTCGCGCCAAATCTGAAATTATTATTGTACATAAGTGTGCATTATGTTGAAAGGTTTATCGCCATTTAATTTCGCCGTCATTTCTGTACATAATAAATAATGTACATAAAATGTATAAATTTGAAAGAAAAAATCTGTGTTTCTTTTTAGTAAACTGTTATAGAGCATTAGGTTTTTTTCTAGTAGTGATCAAGTGATGCAGAAAATTAGGATACCACTATTGACAAAGTGATAAGTTAATTTGTTTAGACGGCTAGGAAAATAAAAATGTTTTACCGCATTCATATCTTCGGCTTTATCTAGAAATCGGTGTTGATGTTTTTGAATTCGACGAAGCCTCGACAGGTTGAGCATTAAGAAAATACTTACCATATAATGAATAGTTGTGTTGTAATATATTTCCGTGATTTTTAATTCGAGTGTCGAATTGATATTCACATCATTAGTTCTGGAGTCCAATGTTTTATATGAATTTGTACAATTTCGCCCTTATTTCTTTTCTTGATCTTTTTCCCTTAATCTTGACCTTAAATAATGAGAGAATTACTAAACAACAGAAAATACACGTGTGTGTCATTATGTCTGTCTTACTAAGAGTCTAAGAACTTCCCCTAGACGATGAACATAAACAACAAAGTCGTTTTGATTACCATTTTAAGGGCAACTATATTACTTTTAACATCATTACCGATGGTCAACATGATATTAAAAGTATAATATACAGTCAAATATTAAAATTAATTTACAATAAGAAGATCGATATAATTTTTTTGTTTTTCGAAACACTTTCGAAAAATCACAAAAAAAACTTGTTAATGTAAAAAAAGTATGTCATACTGTTAAAAAGTAAACGTAAAAAAATTACAATCAATTTTTAACTAATATAAGGTACCAGCGGCGTATCTGCCGAGGAGCAGTTGGAGCACATGCATTAGTCTCAATAATCATGGGGGGTGCAACATATTATTGTGGGGAGCAAGTTCTGGTAGAAAGGAAAAAATCTTACAATAGCGTGAGAGTAAAAAAACTAGAAAGCACGATTTATTGAATGAAATAAAAATTCTATAATGGCGCGAGAGCTAAAAATAAAAAATGAAAAATCATAAGCGGCGTAATGGGTTTACTTGCTCCAGGGCGCTGAATATATAGCTACGCCAATGTAAACTTTAAAAATTAATTGTGATTATCCTTGATTTGAAATAACACGAAATTTAGCCTCTTATGGAATATTGTATAGTAACATGGTTTCAAATATTTTTTGCTAATCTGTGCTTTTTTATTTGTTTAATTTTATTTCACAGACGTATTGTTGTATAATCATATACAAGTACGAGTGTGTTCGAAATAACAATTTATTTGAGAAAAAACGATGTGTGGTCAGTATCTTAATGGGTTTCGTATAGGTAGGTATATTAAATTACGAATATTTAAATTGCCATGAATGATAACCGTTGAACAAGAAATAACTAGCAGAGTGCTGAGATTTGTGACCTCTGACATAGGTTGAACACCATGCAGATCCGTACTACAGGTTCAATAAGAAAACATAATAAATAAATTAATAATATGATATCACAAATTTGCCGCCTCAATGAATGCAAAGTTATACAGTGATATCATATCTAAATTTGATATAGACATTGAATTCAAATGAAAAAGTAAATCAATATCATGAATCTATATTCACTTTATGCACTGCATGTGTATTATGAAAAAACTCATATTCTACGACCACTGATTAATAACAAAAAATAGATTATTTTTAACACCTGTATATAGAACAGATGTGTATTTAGAAAAAAATACGCTTTCAGAAATTTTCACGGCCTCTGTGCATAGTGTTTAATTAATAACATTGGCTTGTCATAACTAAATAATTCACAAGAAAATGTATGTTCCAAATAAGTTATGCTAAATTTATTAAAAATAAGAGATTAAAAAATCTCAAAATGTCAGTTGTATACAAAGTTAAAACATTTTATTATCAATTTATTGTAAAATGAATCTGGTAAGACGTAATAACTGAGAATAATTGAAGCAATTAATCTGAAAACAGCCGATACGTGTTTTAAAGTATAAAAATATTATTTTTGCATCTGCAATATAATTGTAAAAATATTAGCCACTGGAAACTTTAGCAAAAAAATATGACGACAGATCTTTTAGGTCAGAAAATGAAGTCTTTCAGTTGGTCTATTGTTGTTTTAGTTTTAGAATGTCGAAAATGTTTCTTATTTCTTTAGTATGCTTTAAGTGTCAGATATTTAAAAAGCTTTATTATTTACTCTTTATGTTTTCGCTTAGCCATAAAAAGGAGCATAATTTTAACTCTTGACGAACTATTCTTGATAGATATTATATTGTTGTTTGATTGTTAAATTATTGACATAAAATATGAGAAAATACAATGTAAAATGTAAGAAAGCAAGAAAGTATCGACTGCTTAGCATAAAATAATATTTTAGTGGCTTCTTTTACCATCTTCATTTTATATTTGTAACAGATGTCTTTAATGCGTAGAACAAACTACAACCAGCAATGTTATAGTCAAGTATAATTGACAATATTTTTTTTACTGTACAATTATCATATCGTATTCCCAGAAGAATACTGCCGTCTCTCAAAATTGATCCTTTTTCAGGAGAGAAGATGATTTTTTCGATCTGTGTTAATATACTTGATTTATAGCTTTGTGTTTATTTTTATATTGTGATAGAAAAAAGGGCATTCAAAGACGTAAGAAGGAGACTATCGTATCATATTAACTAGAGTATTATTTTATATATTTTACTCAATTCATTTGAATATTGAAGTTTTGAGTATGTCTTGGTAAATAAATTTCGTTGAGATAGTTTAGTGTTTATAGAGCAAGTATGTAGTTTACATGCATTCATAAACTACCAAACTTACTAGAAACAACTAAATTCATACTTAGGGCAGTGTACATCTGAGGTTTCGAAATTTAGCAAAAAAAATGTATTTTGTAACTTTCTGAATCATAACATGTCTAATCACACGTCAGTATTTACGTATTCTTATTTAATTCAATTGAATAAATACACCCCTGTGCTTTCTGTCCAGCTGAGAGCGTTGACGTATGACGTCACTACAGACGGCCAAACTGACTGCAGAATGCCCGTATTAAAATTATGCTCGTCGATATTTTAATTGTATTCATAATTTATTTTTTTATACCTTAGTTGCTATTTTGAATATTATATGAGGCAGCAATAATGTTATGTGAAAAAAAACATGTCCAAAATTAACATATTTTATTATGTATTCATCAATTTCAAATCACACATATTTCATTTGTCATAAGGTTAAAGTAGATGTGTATAAATTTGTAGAATAAATAACAAATAACAGAATCACTCTTTAATACTGAATTTCATAGAGATAAAAAATAATTTCTTTGTAAATTAAATAACTTCCTTTTAATGTTCCAAATTAGTTTGTGAGAATTCAATAAACTTTTATTATATGGCTAGTTATGCCATTTGGATTAAGGAGATATCCTGAAAAATATCTGTCGAGTCGTCTTCACATTGTGGAGATCTATATACTCCACATTCAAAGTGGATATATTCACAGTGTATAGATCCATATTCTCCATGTTGATATTAATTTTATAAAAATAAAAAAGTTATCACTGTTTAAAATAACGAAAGGAAGAGTGTAAGCTACTTGATAATATTATAATTTAATTGTTAATATTTTCTATTAAGCGACAAGTTTGAGAAAGAAATCACATTATTGTATAAGACTACACGTGAAAACAAAAACAAAACTAGGAACAATGTTGGGAAGAAAGTCACATAATACGAGTATGACGTGTATGAGTACGATTTTAACGGGAGGCATGGCCCCAAAAAGTTTAGGAAGCACTGCTGATGAATAAGATGAAAACGTTTGAAAGATTAATTCTCACGCAGGATGGAAGTTTGCCGTTCCTTTTCAGATTGTAAAAAAATCCTCAATAGTACTATTTTGTAGAAATTTGGAATAAAAATTATTAAATTAATAGTAGAACAGTGCTAAATTAATGCAATATTTTTTGTTATACGAAAGTTTTATCGTTCGGATATCCTAATGAAAAATAATGTCGATAAATAATTATATGAAAGTTCTAGAGATTTATTTGTTATTTTTTTTTAAATTGTATATATTATTTTACACTCATGTATATATTAATTTAAAATAATGGAATAGAATTTTTATCGCGACAGTGTTAGAGTCTAAGACAATTCTTTGAAAATGATATTACAGAGTATACATTTAACATTTATTAATAGCGCATTGTGTTGTGAAACATATATAACTGGTATTATTAATTGAATTTGTTGTTTTTTTTTATATTGATATATTTCAATGTACGCTTTGTGCGAGTCATGTAAAAGCATTTCGTTACGAAGAACAATCATAGGTCTCTTCAATCATTTGTTCAGTAGATGTCTTGTTGTCAATCTTGGAGACATCAGACAAATGGCGTGACCCTGCGTCGAAACAGCCTCCGCCTTCGCCGCACGCTTCGACATGTTGATGGCGCTGCTGATGATGATGGCGGTGGTGACATCACCTTCGATGCGGACTGAATGGTGATCTGCGGTCGGGTAAAACGATGTTTTGACAACAGGTAAATCGATGTTTGGACACACCTTTCATCACATTGACGTGCATCCAACTATTATAATGATTTTTAATCTATTAAAATAAAATTTAAAAATTAACTTCAGTGTGTCAATAAAAATCCTTGGTATGTAAATTTCCAAGAACATGTTTTTTATTTACCGGTTTTCCTAGCTTAAAAAGCTTTGCTAAATAGGTAAAATATATTTTTTTATCTTCTTCTTAACCGAAATCGTCCAAACTAAAGTATGTATCTGTCGTACACTTAAAATATTAAAGAAATCTAAATTTTATAATTAATTAAAAGATATTTCCAACTGATAGTCACTCATGTGGGGAGTAAATTTAAAGATTGCATTGGTAACTAGATATCTTTTGTTGTCAGTTAAACTATTAAAGATATTAACATCAGTTTACTTCGAATCGTATTGTTTTGACGTAAATAATCTTTTATGCAAGTAGCATTGGCTCTAGAAACATTTGATATTTTATTTAAAAATATCAATTGTAGTTTAATTTTGTTACTAGAACCGTAAAAGAAATACGATTTTAAAGTTATTACGATGATGGAAATAGTTAATTTTTCAAATGGATTCATTTTAAAATAATACAACATGTCCGGATTTTATAATAAACGATTTATTTAAATCATTTTAATCATATAAACATTTTATAATATAATTTAAACAGTTTTGAATATGAAAACATTTTCACTCGGCATCGATAATCTTCATGCCAATTTCTGCTCAGCATGTAATGTGTCACATATTATTAATTATAACATTGCATAGGTTATTTTTCATCCAAATATATTATACAATGACTTCAAAATTTTCTTAAAAACGCACTACACTGGTGATAATGTCAAAGTTCACGGAATTGATGTTGGTTGGATAATGAAGGCGAGACGAGTCTCGACGGGGCTTGGTCGAGTCGAACCAGAAGAATGAAAGAAAGGTTCGACGGGCGCGGCAGGTCAGTGGTATCCGTATACGTCTACCTTCGATTTTTATGAACACAGTTACATACATGAATGGATTTTAATCTGGCATACTTTAATAAACAAATTTGAGTCACGTTTATTGTGTGATATTGCATTTATTACATGTAAATAGTTAATTTTATGGAAATATTTTCAATCTTATATACTTTTGATGCATTTATTTTTTCGAATATATTACAGTTTAACGTGAAACAGTTCACAAATATTTTTAATGTAACATTTCTGAAACTTTTCAATTATGTACGGTGGAAGCTATTCAACTACTGGCTATCTTCGTCATATCTTCTGATACATATATATGTCCGTTTTTCTAATTGTATTATTTAGTGTAAATGTGTAACTTTTGTTTTAAATATGATTTAAAATAAAATTAAGATATATCCACAAAAGTATTTTGAAAAATCTTTAGTTAAATAACTGTGAAGAAAATTTAACAATGTATGCATTTTATTTAAAAAATTATGTATACTATCTAAATTCGACAATGTTTGGCTGAATTTAGTAGTCACATTTAATTTTTGGACAGCGCTTACTAATCAGTGATCTAATTAATAAATTCGGAAAACCGTGTATGACAACTATTTTCGGATTACGTAACCAATTATTTGTGTCATAATAATTCAAACGAGTTAGTGTATGGGTCGATTTTCAAACAATCGAGAATATTCGACAATAGCCGACAATCGTCGATGGACGTTTCTCGAATGATGGGCCATTTCCGCTCGACAATGATGTGACGTAGATATCGTATGTTTGTGGTTGCAATCCAATGGAGGGAGTGGCTGGACGATTGTATGGAAGGATTTTTTTGATTTGTCGTTTTTTCTTCGTCGTTCGTTCCTTGGCGACTCGGTGACGCCCCTTAACCCTTCTAACACTCCTCAATTAATCGAAAATGGAAGTAATAAAACGCGAATTATTTATTAAATAATATCGCTGTCCTTCAAACATCAACTGCCTTGGAAACTCATGTGATTATACTGCCATAATTTTCGCGTAAATATGTTCTATCATATAACATATTCTCCATTCTTAATGTTATTTTTAATGTCTTCAATCTAATATATCATATGATATTTATAAATAGGCTTCACTTCATTGATTTTTATAATTAGTCTTCTATCTTTCACTACATGGTTTCCAATGTACTTAAGTTCCCTCTTGAATATAGCAATAGTAATTTCATAGACGTACTATTATTCATCGTAAAGTGAGTGATTTTTTCTTCATTTATAATCGGTATTTAGTACACTCATTATCTTTATTAAAACATGATTAACTTTCAAAACAATTTTAATGCAAACATAATGAATGAAAAACTGATTTGAGTATAATTCTATGTATTGTACATATATCAAGCAATTTAAAATATAAAATCAATTGTCACCACGTACCTTCAGTAGAAATGTCTAAAAATTCACTTTTTTAAGCCATGTTTGTTCGGAAATTGGAGAATATGGATCGACACGGTGCGAAGACGTTAAATCTATAAATGGAGTATAATATGACTCTTCCGCGATGTGAAGACATATCTTGACAGATTTTTTCACTAGGATTGGTTATCAATCAGTTGGGCATCCAATCTCAATTTTTAAGAATCAGCTGTAGGAATTTAACCCGTAATCTACGCCTCTAACCTAACCTTTTGGCTACCGAGAAAACTGTAAAAATATGCATAGTTGTCTTCCAAACAAGTATAAAAATATGTACATCTCAATATAAAGCTTAACTTATATTCAATTAATCTAGTTAATAAAGCTTTGTTGCTTAGCGGGTAAACTGATTGTGTATTCTATGGATGGCAAGCGTTCGACAGCTCTTCGGAGAAAAATACCAGCATTCACATCCCGACGTAGATACTTTTCTTTCGATTTACATTGAAGACGGACGCATTGTTTGACAGTAATTGATATACGTCGGCACATTGTATGTAGGTATCGACAGATTATCATATGCATAAATTCATTCATTGTTTTATGATTGCTTCGATCAACCTGTTTTATGTATTCTATTTATTCAGGCTATGTCACGATAAGCAATAATACAATTGAGGATGTCCCTTACTAGTAAATGTTAAATCAGAATGGTATATTTCGAAATGATACGGTCATAAAGAAGGTGTAATAAAAACGTTAAAATTGATAAAATTATTTTGATACAAAACTCAATACATATTAAACTATTTTGCATCATTTAATTAAAAAAGGAAGTTAATCACTTACTTTGTAAAGATTATCAAATATTTGTAGATTAATTACTCATTTGAACTTAAAAATCTATTGATTGACATAAAAATTGTCTATTGTATCAAAATAAAGCATCATATTAATGTAACATGTTTTATTTCATTTTCAGTCCCGGATTTCATATGAAATCCGCATCATTGAAAGTCTCAATAAAGATTTTTTTACGAAGTATTCATATAAAATATCATTTGATAGTATTCTCTCCTTCATAAACTGTGTCAACATAGGAAGTAAGCAAAGAAAGAGAATACAAATAAATATAATATGTTATTATGAACATATTCCCCATGC
Source organism: Rhyacophila evoluta (assembly GCA_022683975.1). NCBI lineage: Eukaryota > Metazoa > Arthropoda > Insecta > Trichoptera > Rhyacophilidae > Rhyacophila > Rhyacophila evoluta. The sequence continues at coordinate 17,374 of JAGVSQ010001402.1, read as the reverse complement.
AGTTATGCACTTTGACTGAAATAAAACGTACACGATACGCAATTAATAAGACTCGTCATATATCTGATATGACAGATTTCCATCTAGACCACTGTATGTATCTTGTAAAAATGAATTTATTTTGGTTTTTTTCAGTTTAAAGCAATTCACTGTAAAAATTTTAAAAACCATAAAATTGTGTCCGTAAATTCACAATATTTACTGTAGATACAATATGAGGAAAGTAAAGATTTATTTTAACATTTAAATGTTACGGTGTGTGTTAAGTGAGAAATACGAGTATTGCTGCAAGTAAAAAAAAAGGATTTAAGTAAGCAATGAAAAATGCCGACTGAGGGTTTCAATAATCTTCGACTGTTTGTACAAAAACCGGAAACAAATATTTAAAATTTCACACATTTTCGAATAAATTGTTATTGCTTTCTACCATTTCGTGGAGTGTGAATCGCTTTGCCATCCTCTTGCGCTTTGAACAAACAGCGTAAAGTTTGTTAGCCTAACCAAAGTTTACAGATAAAAGATAATAATGTACAACTCAATATCCTGTCGCATAACATAGGAACCTAGGTGCATGAATATACATAAAACAAATGACTACAGCATGTATTACATTTTGTATACTATTTCTTTAAATTATTTCTTGTATATCTAACTATACTATCTGAACAGAAATGAAGTGTTTTTTAGAATAATACGTTGAATATATTATGATCGTAAGTATTATATGCGCAAATGCATAAATTTATTTATGCTGATAAGTTTTCTTTGAAAGATATTGGCCAAGGATCGCTTGTCATTAACCATTATTAGAATCAAATTCACCATACATACTATATATTTCATGATTATAATTTAATTCATTTTTGGAACTGCGAAAGGGGGGGGGGACTAGCAGTAGCAACTGTAAATTATTATGATATAATAATTTGAAAACATACTCATTTGTACATTTAATATTTCGTGCAGAAATATTGATTAAATTTCTATTGAGAAAGTGTTTGTATCAACTTTAAAAACAACTGCAAATAAATTTATATAATATTGATAATGGTGTAATAGTTACAATTAGTTTGTACATTTATTTGTTTAGGTTTTGTAATCCGTAGCTCTATGTATGTATTCAGTTGTTTGACTTGTATTTAGAAAAAATCGTACATTTTTTTCATATTTGTAAACATTCTTTTATACTGTTCAAGCCTTTTTGAACTCTGAACCGATATGGAATTTTAAAAATAAATTCTTGATCATAATCCGGTTGTAGCACACGTTGAAATTGATCAGGGAGATTGTGCCCACCGTGTTTCGAGATGGTCGATAATTACGTAACCAATTTTCTATACGTGCCATTAAGTGAGGAGTGAAGGAACTTCAAGACCGCTTTTTGAAATATTAAACTTGAATGAAACACGTACGTGCTCCGGCTAGAATAGATAATTTAAAATATTATGAATGAAATAATTTGTTTCAACTATATTTATACGGAAATGTAGATACATTATCTATGATATTATATTAATGGTATTCAAGGAATGTATTAAAGATAAGCCTTATGTAGAATGTTTTACAATACAATATTTCATATTCACAATAAATATACTTTGTATAACTCATTTCAGCACGAGTGATATTGGTAAACTTGTTTTGAAATACGGCACTTGAAAATATTATTAAAATAATAATTCAGAAAAAATAGACTACTTTTATTTTCTCGTTGAAAATTGTCAGTATATACGAAGTGTCCTTTTCTTCTTCTTCCGCTATGACCGCATCTCAAATGAAGTATATGGGTACCGCACGGCGTCTCTAGGAATCTCTTTCACCCCCCAACCGTATTGCATCCCTGCCAGAATGTCTTAATTCCACCGAGTGCGTCCTATGGATGGTCCTGCCGGTCTTCAAAGACGCCGGAATCCCACCGGTCAGAAGAAGACACAAGTCTGAACTTCCGTTTGTCTCTTCTTTTATAGATTATAAATAACCATACTATTATAAAGAACTATGTATCACGAATTTTAGTTATCAATCAATCGTTCACGTATCAAATATTCTGCATTTAGATAAATTTTATAAAGGTAATCTCTTATGCAAGTAAAATTTTCCCGATTTTTTTTAAAAACTCAGTATAATACATACATATGTGATATCAGATAATAAACAGTCGATTTTAAGGTCTAAATAATAATGAACATTATCAACATAGTATAAAGGTTATTGCTCTAAGCTTAGAAAAAGCTTCATGCTACGGCAAGAGATCTTATTTCATCGATGCTCGACATTATGAGAATTTAGATAGAAAATAAATTATGTACTCGTTAGTGCATGATCTTTAATATAGCTGCTCCTACGATTCTTTGAAATACGCATCACTTTCGAAACGCCGAAGGAAAGTAAGTTCTTTCTTTTATGATAAACGTTGTGTTACTTCTTGATTATCTTCAGATAATTATTTTATTTAAAAAAAGAGATATTATGTTTCACGAAATATGTTTATTTGTATTTTTTTAACGTGCGTACTTCACTGTAAATCACATCGTGAATAAATTAAACTTTATGGTTTGTAAAATAAGAGTGTGTTAATATTATTATCGAGACAGATTCTTTCGGAGGGTCAAAATTTAACCTTTTATTGCGGATACAATAATGACTTGCATGTATTCGAAGCACAGTTAAAATCAACGAGAATATATGAATAACAATTACTATTGAATTATACCAAAGACTTACATCGACAATATTTTCTGCACCTATAAATAACGTTTATACATTTTAACTAAAGCAATTATTACTGGATATCAGACGTTATTTTTACCATACAATTATATGATTCATTTCAAAAATTGATTTCTCATGAGAAATCTATGGTGACTAAGGTCCGTTTCACATGGAGAAACAATTTCTGTCGGCATGCTTTCATCACAGCGGATAGTTACACATTTTTCAAATTCAGAACGTATTGTCGTTTCCCGCCTTTCTGAATTAAAGATGGCGTCTTACCATAGAGCACTGCCGGTGTAAAGAATGACATTTATTATTTAAACATAATGGGGGTCCATTGTTTTGAGTAATGTCTCGTGATTGCGAAGCGTGGGTTTTTGAAATTCCTCTATGGTGATGACGCAGTGGCGTGCGCAGAATGTCTCACCGATCGACTATGACAATCTAATATACTCACAAGAACATACCTACAACTTTGTCGGATTGTATTTAGTCTGGATTGGAAATTTCTACGGTTGAAATTTATCTTCGGCGATTTAATTAATAACTATAAATATTTATCCATAAAATGTACATTCCTGAAAGATCTCCTCTAGGGTAAAATATTTCTGATATTCAAAAATTATAAAATTGATATTCTAAAATTCAGTATTATATAATTTAATGACTATTTTGTCGTTATGTAAATATTAAAACTTATTTTTCTGAAATATGTTATAAAAATGTAATCCAATATAGACAATCTTCTTGGAACTAGTTTTTCACTTTATCATAGTTCATTTACAATAAGTGCTATTGTTAAGACTTCATCATATCATATTTTTATATATGGACTAACTGAATTGGATGTATCATAGGTTGAGAAAATAAATGCTATACAACTTATTAAAAAATCCGTTAAGATTAGTCTTCATAATGCAAAGTGTTATATACTCGATATTTTTAATGGATAATGAAGATCCATTTATCGCACGCACGGAGAAGACATTATGTAAAAAATGTCGCAAAAAAACGAGTACGCCTCTGGTAAGAAATACAATCATAATCAATTTTTCATATCATCAAGAACAGGGAAAACAGTGGGCAGGATGGTCAATTAATTTATAAATTCGTTGTAATTTTTAAAGATTATTGACGATATAAAATAATTGAAATATGTATAATAGAATAAAAAACAATATTATAATATGAGCATATCTTGTGATGTGACTTTTATGTTTTGATTGACATAAAAGTAATTGATTTTGATAAGTAATAAGAAAATTAATTTTGATAAATGCGTTTATATTTATTATTGCTACCATTTTAAGTAACTATTACGATAAATAAGTATGGTTTCGTGATCTCAAAATTAAAAATTACTTACATAGTAAACAAAAAAAAAATTCTAACTACATATTAACATTACAGTTGACATTATTATATAAAATTATAGTCCAAGCTTGATTATGATCAGCTTACTGGAAATATTTGAAGTAAACAAGATGACATCTTTGTAAACTGAACAGTTTCGAAGTTAGTGAGTTCTTTATAAGATAATTCAAGAAATGTTAAATAATAGGATGTATGCAATGGAATGGTGACAACAATTTGTCGATAAATTCAACTGTCGAAAAACTCTTTTATTGATACAGAAGTTATAGGTTCAAAAGCATCCACGTAGTGACATAATAAACAGATGTAAGATGCTTTGGCAGTTATGGAATTTAGGCTGGCCCATGTAAGTCCCACAGGGGGCACATAATTTTCCACCCTCCCCCTCGCACCTTTCTTTCCGATATTGTTCAGCGGAATTCCAACCTGCGGTGATCGAATTCCTCAGTTGAATAAAGCATTGCTTTGTTTATGATTAATTTGATAAAATAATGTTGATCAGGGATATTTTTATTATATTAGCTGAATAATATTTGAAATTATTTTTTTAGAATTTTTAATACGTAATTTATTTGCCAAGCAAATTAATAATAATATTTACAGGTCTCCCCTGAAGCGTAGTTAGTAGCGTCTTCGCTTAGCAATCCGGGGAATGCAGATTCGATTCACCATCTGTTGAATTTTGAAAATTTAAAATAAATACAGGACTGGGTTGAAAATTGCCTGAAAAACAATTCTCGTTAAAAAAAATCTGTCAAGATGTCTTCACATTACGGAGATCCATATACTCTACTTTCGGAGTGGATATCTTCACACTGCTTAGATTAATATGCTCCAATTTCCAAAACAAAATGAAGATTAAAGTATAGTTGGACTTTGAAATTAAGTCACAGAATCTTTTTTTAATACCGCTATATGAAACGCAACAAGAAATCAAATAAATATTAGATATTTTAATATCATTAGAGCAAAACTATTCCGTTGCTTTTCTAAGCTACTCAACTTGTTATGAATTTTATATAATTATCATTATATGGGTTTAAAATTTTATAATAACCGACTTAATTATCACACCATTCTTATGATTTATTTTGTGAAAGTGAAAATACCTATGGGCATCTTCTTGAAGTCATTTTTCGAACAACTATGTTAAAGAGAATTATTCAAAGTTGACGCAATCAGAGATAGCTCAAGGTACCGGCAACACGGGCTGTTGCCTAGGACGCCATCAAGGATCTTCGAAAAAAGAGTTTTGTGTACGTGTTGACGTTTTTAAATGTAAAAAAGCTGGTTCATATACATATTATATAAAGGACACTCAAAGATACTCGATAACTAAAACTGAAGTCTAAATTCACGTGAAGTTTATAATTATAATTGGCATCAGTGAACGTTACGTTTTTCCTTTCCTCGTGATTATCTTTGTAATTGTTATACTTGGGCGCCGAAATTGGCCAGGGTGCCGGTAACCATAGAACTGGCCTTGGGTATAATATAAATATGAATACACGGGTTAAATCTACATTTATAAAAAAAAAACACAATGTGTTTACACCAAAATTGATAGTTCTCACAAAAATAACTTGTAAATGATTCTGTTAATTTAAGAACCAATGAAAGCAGATGAATTATATATCGATTTTTTGTTTACAATTCTGACCCCTGATATACGATGAGGTCAATATTATATAGTACAGACCAATAATAATGTTATTGGAATCAGATGACTATATCCCCCCTAAGCGTTGGAATGTACGGACGGTATGTTATTGTGGAAACATCTCAATGTACTGTGATGTTGACATGACTTCCCATAAGGAATTTAAAGTTAACATGAAAACAGTTCAAATTCAACATTTTTTATTGATTGTTCAGAAGTTTGATTAAGTGGGAGAGATCAAAATCGTATGAAGACATTTTAATCGTATTTAAATTGAGCTTCCCGCGGTCCATTTTTTAAACAAACATTTTTTGTATCCTGGGAACCAGGAACACTTTGAGTTACTTTTTTGTTTTTCATTCCATTCATTCCTCATAATACAATTCATAAATAGTGATTAAATTCTTTCAATTTGACTAACATCTGATATTAGCTCAAATTTAATGAATAAAATTAAAATGTCGTTAGAGAATAGTAATTATCGTCTTTATTAATATTAATGAGTCACTATAATCGGACTTCGTCAAATCATTGGCTCACTTCTAGTCATATCTTTTAGTCAATAATGGTATACCTACAAATATTGGTAAGTATAACGACTACCTATATTAAGCTTCAAAAAGAGATGGATGCGTCAAATATTGAGGGGTGAGATGGCTTGACTTCGGGAAGAACTCGGAGGTAAAGGAACGGACGAGAAAACCATTGCTACATTAAAATTCACATGATGTTGCTGGAACCAGCTAAGCTACGACTGCAAATGCTCCTGCAAAACTTGAACGCTGCATGTCTTTTCTTAAAAATGGTGGGATTTCGGCGTCCTGGAGAACAGTAGGGTACTATCTACAGTATTTAATGAAATTAAAAGACGGCATCATGACCCGGGAGGATGCTAAGCAACTGGCAGGAGACAGCAGAAAAATTCGGGGGCATCTTGTGGCATCATTTTGTATATATCGCAAAAAAGTCGACGACTACTATAAAAATACATTGGCGCCACAAATATCCATTTTAATTTGAGCTGCTTTTGCAATCCAAGTTGCACTCTCATTATGGTACATACATATTGAATAATATTGTCCTTTTTATTACAGAATTATCATGATCGTATTACTCTGATAAATTTTCCACTGTTCCCACTTTTTCATTTTCAGGAAGAAATGAGACAAAATCATAAAAATTAATAATTTAATAATCATTAGAAAAATAAACTACTTAGCATACTTTCTTGGTAAAAGTCTATTTTAGAAAGGTAGAGTATTAATTATAAAGAATACTGATAAAACTCATGGTGTATCGAACTATTTTATAAATCACATTCAATAGTTATATTTGATCATCGATTATTATAAAAATACTGTAGTCATTAAAATGTTGTTGCTCGTCCCTTTGCATTTTTTACAAATGAAATAATTAATTTAAAATAAATACTTGTAAATGGACAAAATACCAATGTTTGGGCATATTTCGTGTATGAGTTATTTTTACCTCATAAGCTTATATAATTAAAAATTTAAATAATATGGTAATCTTTCAGCGGCTTCACGCTGTAATATAAAAGTGTAAAAACGTTTACATAAAAATACTTTGAATAGAAAATAAAACATCTTTTAGGTTATAAATGTGATGAAATGATAAGGTCTTCTCGGTAATTTAGCGGTAGTCAAAACATTGTCGAGTTATTTACGACTTGTAAACTAAAAAGCAGATATTTACGTTTAATATAATAAAATGATAAATAAGCGATAACCTGACAGCCAGCACGCTTACTTATATAATATATGATACGTTATTAAACTTTAATCTAGCAATAAAGTAAGGGTGTAAAATTTAAAATATCTTTCATATTTGTTATGCCTCACTTTGATGTACATATTTATGATTTTATAGACTATTATGTTTCGATAGTATCACATACTGAATTCATAAATTTCTATAATAATTATTATATTATGATTTTTATATCAAAATAGAATTAGTTATCATACATTATTATAATATACACGAGGTTGATTTTTACTTTATTCAAAAAAATGAACTTGTTTCATCGTGTTAATTACTAACACCATAAATTCGAAAATCTTTTTTCGACCTATTGAGTCACATATTCCGATCCATTAAGTCACATAACCTACATTTAACAACATACTGAATAACATTTAACGAATGCGGTTTTTGTATTGTTGGATCATACTCAGTCTAAAAGTGCAGCATTGATCGCCGATAGGTTATTTGAATATATTTATATCAAAATAGAGTATTTAACTCATGTGTAAATCTTTTGATAACTAATGGAGTGAATATAACAAAATGCAAAATATGAAAAATCACGTACACTGTAGCCATTTCATCAGTGTCGCGTGAAAGAACAAAGCCTTATCGTTAGGCAAACAAAATGTATCTTATGATCGTGGGGTAAGGTCCTGTGTGTTTACAGGAATTCCATGAGCGTATCATAATATAATTTTATTCTTTAGTTAACTAATAAATTGTAAGCTGGTAAATTTTTGTAGCAAAGTTTTTATGGCTAAAGATGCAGTTTTTAATTTGTTAAATATACTTAATATAATAAATTTAACAATAGAAATTTATTTTTGCAGCTGAAAAAAAAATTGTTGGTCCTTTACTGCGTATCGGACAAAGACGTATTTCCTTTTTTTTAATGTTTTGAATTTTTATAATGCTGTTTTTTATAATTGGTAAAACATGAAGAGGATATATTTTCTAGTTCTAATTGAAAATATTTGAAAAATTGCTTGATATTATATCACAATGACATACAAATAAACAGAATTTGTCCTAACTTCAAAATATCCCAAATTCTGTAAAATTTCATTCTGCACTTGACAAAGATATTAGAAAATCTTAAATTACTAGTAAATAACATGTAGATATGATGACAATATCAATCCTAAAAAATGTTTTAAAACTTACATGACCATAAAAAGCTATGTAGGATAATACGCAAATAACATTATAATTATTTCATTCCATATTGTAACTATGTGTACTCACCGATATTAAAAGCAGAAGCTTTACTGGTATTTTCATCATAATTTATATTTATTAAAATTTTTTAGTATTTTCTTGTAATAGTATTATTATATTAGAATTTCGCATGGTTTTCTTATCCATTGTATATAATTTTTATTGAAAAATGTTAATAATATCTATCATATGATATTACTTCCTAAGTGCCTTGCTATTTTATATGTACATATCGAGTAAGTATGTAAGGGTAAGTTTGCGGGCATATTTTGTATGTTATTTTGCGGGAGGAGAAGTCACAACGACATCGTAAGGAAAATCGTGGAAGACCCCGCCTCTGATCCCGACTCCAGGACGGCCCTAAACGGATAATATGCATCTTTTGTAAAATCGATAATTATTATAATTATATTCTTGAAGATGTATACATTTTTAAGAATCAACATCTGCTATAGATATGTTGTTTATTTGATACAATCTACTGAGAGTGCAAATATTTATTTGAAATTTAAAGTTAATTCAAGTTGGAGATTTCCGTGCACAATTCAATTGCATATGTCAATTGAATCTCAGTCCAATCAATTATTTGATTATATCTTAAAAAATATTTTTCTATGTATGTAATTTAAGCATCGCAAAATAATCGGAGAATAATAGAATATTGCATGTTTACACGGTTTATAATATTGTGTTGAAACTCATTAATTAATTTATTGTTAATTGATAAAGGTCAATTGAAATATTGTGAATTTGGGGTAAAAATTAGAACAAAAACCAATTTTTATATTCGCACTCTTATAGACCAACGTAAAAGCCTGCTAATTTTGTGCTTGTTTTTTTTTTATTTGAAGAAAAATCTTATCTCCAGTATGTATGAAAATATTTTTTAATAATTCAATTTCCTTCTTTTTTTAAAATACACTAAGATCATGATTATTTATGAAAGTAATTTATCGTTTCAGTTACACGTGCTCGTATAAAATAGAATATATCTCCCTCTCTTTTTCCCTCTATTTTTTTGTTTTCATACGGCTTTCCAACTGGTATACCATGATTCTGGATGTGAAGTATGCAACTTGTAAGTATATAAAATAATATCATAATTATTACTATTCCAATTATCTTTGAATACTTCTTGCCTACTTATTTTGTAGTGTGTCCAGCTATATATTATATTTCTATTTATTTGTTTATTATATTATATAAAAGTGGAAAAGCACTGTCTTAACACATAGATTTTTTAAAAATACTGTATTCTATTATAATACAGGCATATAGCCCAATCAATTGAGTTGACAAGCAATACAATTTCGAATATTCATCGGCGGTCATCGATATTTCATTAAATTGCGAACATCTTAATATGTCATAAAAATACATTTTAATTAATTTCACCGAAGTTTTTATTCTTCTTACGTAACTGTCAAAAAATAAAATAAAAGACTCATAACACATGGGATGATAATTCTGTCGACTTATCAGCGTTTTACACCTTTTTATGGCCGCTGTAATCTTTGTGTCAGCACGTTAGTGTTTGTAAAAATCTTAGTCAGATTTTTGTAAGGTCATCCAGTTTTTTTAAGTTCTGTTATCGGATTCCTTTTGTCATTATTATCATATATATTTCTTTTGTAATCTTCTGTTCAAATATTTGCATGGCAAATATTTAAAAGTCTGGGATTAGGAAATTCAAAATAAAATAAAAAGCTTAAAGAAATGCCTTTTTTAATATTTTTCTACGGACAACGGCTTAAAACTGTTAATGTCAAATGAGAATTTAATAAAATAATTTTGTTCATTTAATTTTCTAGTTTCTTATAAATATATGAACCCAAATACATATCCTGTAATATATTTCAAAAAATGTTTCTTTTTGCTGTTATATAAGGCAGTATTACATTTTTTTAAATAAGTTATATTTATAAATAGTTCATACAATTACTGCTTAAAATGGTCTAATATAAAATCTTTTATGTAAAAATAATCTTTAAAACATCTTGGTGAAGTGACACGTAACTCAGAAAAACACGTTGTTGTCTATGGTTGATTGGTTCAATAACGCTACAGATAAGATAATTTAGTTGAATATTTGATATGAAATAAGGATGTATCTTGAATGTTAGTCATCAGAAACAATTAGATGATGACAACAATGAGAAGATTGAGGTGAGAGCTGGAAGCAGTTGTCTCGTTTAGATGTGGTTGAAGGTAGGAAAAGAGAAGTTAATGATATTAAAAGCGAAAATGGATGCGACACATGAAAGGGGTTCTATGGATTTGTTGAAAGTATCGCTTATGGATTCTCAGATTCAGGACATATCAATTGAGTTGTATATAATTAATGCTATGCGTTAACAGGCATGGAATTAATACATATTAACACGTTATCGCTAATCTTGATACCTAAGGTAGTGTCAGTGCTATCACGCAGAGTTGTTCAAGTTTGTTATGACAATGTATACGCCCGAAAGAATAAAAAAAAACACAGTTTGACTGGAAAAACTGAACGCTGAAATACGCAAGGTAAATTGTAAGTTATATTTTGAAAGCACTGTGTTTATTCAATTTACATTTTGAATCTCCTTTAAATTGATATTGGTTTCATGGATATCTTAAAGGAATGCAGTGTTTACATTTTTTTCGGATTGCATTTTCTGTGTGGCGCATCTTTATATGGATTTATTCGACGACCATTTTTTTCTCGCTTTTTCGAGTTAACATGTCACTTGGTTCTCCACACCCGTGCGGTTTAGAGTTACCTCAAATGGATTATTCATGTCCGCGCGAACGACAAATTACAATACTGCGTTAAGACTTCATTCTGATGTTCTGATACACTCGGGTAATCTATGTAGCCGATTAAACTAACTTTATTTTTAATCAACTTATTTTTTATACGATGTTTTGATTTCTTACACATATAAACTTACTAATGTCAACTTTTCATTAAGGCTCGATGATAATAAAGTTTAATAAGACACTCCAATCAAAATAAAAATCATTTATGCTGGAACCAATAAAATAAGGTTTTAAAAAACTGTTTTTTTAATGGAAATTCCTGATGGCTTGAAGAATAATTCATAAATAGCTTACATAAAGCAAATGATGGAGGGGAAGTAAGAAATTGATGGAACTACATAATATATTCCATGTTTAGTTTTTACATGTATTTATTCTAAATCAATTGATTAACTTTCTATAGAACCATCTTCACATTACAAATAAAAAATTTGTTAATTTGTGTATAAGATTCAAACCTCCGATTCACGAGCACTTATCAATCGAATATTTCTTGACTGTTAATTTAAAAAAAAAACGAACGTGGAAACAAAATAAGTTACTGCATGTGATTGCAGGTGTTTTGAAAAAACTATACCACTCCTCTACCAAGCAAAAATTATAAATTACATGTTACAAAGAATTAGAAAAATCCAAAATATGTATTAAGATGCTTCAACAATTTTCTTAGTATCATTCATTTTTAATATAAGCGGGACATTATCGTATGTTTTAAGACTTAAAAGATTATTTTACTTACTAGTTTTGGACACTTATTTTATACATGTATATTATTTATATTTATGAGTATAGGAAACGTCTCGGAAGACATGCACTACCTATAAAATCACCATCATCATATAGTTTTGCATATGTTTAATTTTCTTGATAAATAATTAAATTAAATTGAATACTAAAAATCTTTCATGAAGTTGTTTAATAAAAGAATAATAAATCATTATCCCTAGTAGTGTCTTCTAAAGGTTATTATAATTAAATTTTGAAGTAACAAATTATTTTGACGTTATAACCACCATAAACTAATATTTTAAATTGTGAAGGGTTAATTCATATATGAAGCTTTTCATTCGAGGGTAAAATATCATACAATAAGCTATTATAACATTTATAAAGCTTTTAAATGTATAAACATTAAATACAATGTGGCTGAATGACAGGCTTGTTTATGAGTGAAGTTTTTTTTAATCCAATGATTATAGCTTACATTTTAAAGCATTATGGTAGGAAGAAAAGTCCATTTCATGCGCCATGGGTAGCCAAATGGTGGACATAAAAGACCCTGATACGCTAATTATGGGGTTGTCTCTGAGCCTGCGCGTTCTACGCGGCGTTTTAGTCTAATCAAAGCATAGTCAAGGCCTAGAACGATTATTGAAAAATAACGGTTTTTTATTATAAATATTATCAAAAGAAACTCATACGATATTAGAAACTTAGTGAAGATATTGTGATATCAATTCTCTGGGTAATTGGTGCTTGTTATTATAAAAATACATAGATATTAGATTTTTGCTTGAAGACGACAAATAAACATACCAATATATGAATATATTTTTTTTTATACTATAATAGTTTTTTTATGTTATATGTATTTATAATTTTGTCTTTAAGTATTAATTAATGGAGAAGTAATTACTACACTACGATTCCATTGAAATATTTGCATGTGTATCCTATTTCAAAGATGGAGATGGAAGAAAGTATTTACCGACAAATTAATATTTTTTCAATAACATGCAAAGTCATGAAACTTTCGCAATCTACATATAGAATTGAGACGAATAACTTCTTATTCTTATAACACGCTTGCTCCCAAAATGGAGCATATGATATGTGAAGATATACACCCCGAAAGTGGAGTATATGGATCCTCGCAATGTGAAGACGTCTTGACAGATTTTTTTCACGAGAATTTTCGGAGTTTTAACATCTGATAGATGGGGGATCGAACCCGCATTCCCCAAATTGATAGGCGCAGACGCTACCAACAACGCTACTGGCGAGACGAATATATTTAATTAAAATAAATGAGGCATGAAAAAGATGTATAATATATGCAATAATCCTATCTTACATCTAATCAATATTAAATTTAGGGTAATTACACTTATTCTCAGTATTGATTCAAATGTTAAGTATATATGTATGTAAAATTTAACATGGTAAGTATACAATATACACAAACTAACAATTATAATATATTTCGTAACATTCTACAGTAGAAATATGAAATTTCACAGCTATATTTAATCGTTTCTATGTATATTTCAACATGCATTGGTAGTTTTGGTCAGTTCAACGAATGGCTATTTATGAGTCCTCGTAAGAATAATAAGTTACGATAAATTTAGAAACTGTGGTGATTTGTATGATTCATATCGGAAAGAAAACGGTGATTCAGCTTGTTTGGCCATAAATTATATGTATATTAATGTCTACTCCTAGAATAAAAATATATTTTTAATTTATTTATACTTTTGTAATTTATTGTCAGTTGTTGGACTCTTTCTAATCCAAAACATTAAATAGCAATTTATCGCATCTATAATGAAAAACGTGCTTCATATTCAAAACGAAAATGATTTACATCTACACAATATCGGTCCATAAAAGCATGAAATATTTATCAAATGTTACAAAAATGCTCATAAAAAACAATAAACGATATCGTTGACTTGTAAAAGCGATTGGACTTCATAAATCAACCCCTTTTGTGAAGGAGTATATTTTAAAGAAATAAAAGAAACCGGCACTTTTGGATGATCTTTTTTTGAATCACAACAATTCTATTTCAATTCGGCGGGTTTTTTGTTAATAATCACTTCGCGATCTTTTGCGGGATCGATGCCATATTTCAAACAGTGTCTTTTTTCCCTCGAGAGCCAAATGCGATGACAAAGAAGTGGCTGGATGGCAACCGCGGGACGGCCATGTTAACTGTGTACCATAAATAATCAATTAAAGCAACATTTATTACGAATCTCTTAACGTCTCCAAGTTTTTTTCATCTTTTTTTCCGTGTCGCGAATGGAAATCTGTTTATCCTAGCGTATAATTTACGAATGTCATACGAACATAAAATATCAGTAAATAAATTAGTCAAATCTTGCAATAATTAGTTGATACTTCTTCATACCTAACACTATTCAATTTATTTTATGCATTCATTTAATATCGCGGGTGACGCTATAATAAATATTTTTTCTCATTACCATATAATGTATAAATAACTGTATCTGCAAATATAAATTAAAAAATAAATTCTTCTTCATACTGAAGCATATCGCTCATGACAAGCCAATGTCTCGTATACCAAATGCCAAAAATTTTGCAGATGGCAAAAAAACTATCTTTAATCACTATTAATACGTCAAAATTCATTTTTAATGTTACTATTAAATTAACAAATATTTTTTATTTCAAAATTTAAAAAAAAATGCGGAGTTTGATTTAATAATATTTACTATGGAGAGCTTTTTTCAACTCTTGTATTTTTGTGTCGTATATGAGGTATTGCTTTGTCATGAGCGACACGTGCAATGAATATTGGGTATTGGAAATCATACTGTACTATTCCGTAGGCTTAGTTACTTTCTGTAAAGCTAATAGTGTGTTTTTTTTATGTTGGTATCGTATAGATGGTGTATAATTTATAGATGTTGTATATAATCAATAACATATAAAAATGGTTACATGTTAAAATTAGGAAAAGTTATTAATAACTCGTAATTTTTTAGATTATCGATAAAATACATTTTTCAATGTCCGCTTCCAGTATGAAGCGTACTGATCTCCACAGTGAGAACACTCTTATAGACATATTTTAACGAGGATTTGTTTGTCAGTAAATTGTATTGAGAATCCAGTCCAGAATCTTTGAGTAAAAAAATCTCATGTAACTACCGGATCTGAACCAGCAACCACCAGCACCGAAATGCGTGTGCTCAACAATTAGCCACCGAAACGGAGGTAAAATTTATTAACGGGGGGTATTTCCAAAGTGATCTTATTCCACTCTGCCAAAATGTGAAGGATAACATTTTGAACAAGCATTTTGTTTAAAAAAAACATTTAGCATGCAACCAGTGTAGAAAATTAATTTCAAACATATCGAAAATAAAAATAAAAATTGAAAAACATGTTATGAGGTTATTTTATACAAAATATACGCACTCGAAATGTTCTTTTTTGGCATAATGAAATTAGTTCACTTTGGAAATACCCGCCTCGTATAAAGATTATAAAATAATATATGAAAGTAATAAAAACTTTGTCAAAATGAGAAAATAATTTAAATCGAAAAATATAAAAATTAAATACATGCAAAAATATATTAAATTATTTCAATTGTATTATAATTAAGCGTTTTAATCTGTTTTAGTTTCATTTATACTTGTGAGTTAGTGACAAAAATATTCATTTAAGTGATAAAAACTTTATCTTGAAGTATTTAGTATTACTATGATAATAGACCTTGATAAAAATCGTTTAATATAATGTATCTATGAACCAAAGTTTTTTATATCGGATGATCGTGAGATTTGTATTGATATCCTTTTATTGGGAAAGCAAATAATATAAGTACATTAATAAAAACTCAGTTGATGTACCTGACACATATTTTTAATATTTGGGCTTCAGTGTTATAAAATTGTTGTGGTTTTATTCGGTAGGTGCGCTGTCAGCAACATTTCATAAACAAAATGTTCTAGAAAGCTGCGGTCACAATATGAGCGTTAAACTTTCGAAGACGGTCTTTAAAGTTTCACAGATATTAAAATCGGTATCCGTGAGCTTTTTAATTAAATAAAGTTACACGAATTGCCATTTTTAATTCAATAGAGATTCGTTATACACTATACAAGTATAAGCGATCTGATAATGAAGCCCTTGTTTTATTTATACATTTATGCAAATTTAATCAATTTTTATTCAAATAATGTAGTGTAGTTTTAGTCCTCAACATTTTTAATTAAAATTAGAATATCAGCTTTTATCAAATTACGTCTTAATCTGCGTATTAATTAATTAATTATCAATTTAATTTCTTATTTAATAATTAAAATCTACCATTAATCTAAAAAATATCATTCCAAACATTATTTTCCAATATCGCTTGACTACTGGATTTTTTTTAAAATTATTTCATATTATGTTTTCGTACTTTAAATAATCTTCTAGTACGTTAACATTGCTATTATTTTACATATTTATAAATAACGCTCTGCCAATATATTAAGATGAAAAAAATTGGTACTGATTAGATAACAACAATATATAAAGAAGTATTTTGCAAATTGTCGGTGTAATATAATAATTCATAGACTCGATATGGTGATGATGAAGCAATACGAGGGCAGGTGAGTTGGCGCGGTGGCTTACGGCGTTGGGTGCCCCCCGGAGCTGTGTCGCCGCCCTGCCCCCTGCTGGGGCCTCTGGAGTCCCACTTTAATCAACTCTTTCAAATATTATACACATTTTTTGTGCTTGTTTTTTAAAAGGTATCCTGCCACATGCCGGAGATGTGACAGGTACTCTGTACCTACTATTACTACTAGCACAGTGATTCTCATTTTCAGGAGCATATTTTAATAATATTTTTTACACTGTAATTTTTGAACCTAAATGTTGTACAGGCTATAAAATCAAAAAGACAAAATATGTTCAATTGTTTTCTCAGTGATCATATGTTTTAAGGATCCGTGTTCAATGTAGTATTTTTTTATCATATGAGAACTATTATATTAAGGATGCTTAGGATAATTTGTCTAGTCCTTTTATATTTAACTAGCTGATCAGTACCCGGCGTTGCCCGGGTCCCTTTTTGTTTCGAACTTG
>JAGVSQ010001401.1:0-29601 GCA_022683975.1 Rhyacophila evoluta | reverse complement strand
CGCATAAGTCGAAAAAAATGCGTCGCCAAATACATGTTCCTCCTCAGTTTTAAGCCACAATAAGAAAGCAGGTACAGAAGTCTCAGAAATTTCTTTTGTACCCTCTCCATCATGAGGTCGTATTTCAACTGATTCGGGGCCAAAACAACCAATCCACTTTCTAGCCTGCTACTGTTAAATCCTTCGAGTGTATGGTCCCAGCACAGAAAATCCACGGCGGGGCTCTCCATTTTCTGACTCCTATTTAAGATCTTATGAATTTTTAGTTCATCGATAAACTGGTGTATTTTAAATGACAGCCAGCGAGAAATAATATGATGCCTTCATGATTATCTTGTACTAACATGTTTTTAAGGAATTTTCTTCTCAAAGTTTCCGTGCATCTTTTTCTGGTCGAAGGTGTATAAGTGTCACAAAGGACCGGCGCGGGGATTATCGGAGGCCCGCGGGCGCCAGCTCCCGGAGCTGTACCTCAAATCCGATACCGCCCGTTACGTGAAATTCGATGCGAGGGAAAACGGAAAGAGCGGCGCGGAATCTCCTCTGAGGATTTTCATTTGATCCCTAAGGTTCTCCCTCCCTCCCCGCGCCTCCAAGGCGTGAAAAACGACCGTTTTTACGGCGAAAAGTTTTTCCTTAACCCCTTGTCTACGCATTATATGTATCATTATAGTGTTATAGCGCAGAACGTAGTATTTTGAGATGTGTATATTGTATCTCACAGGACATTGAATCATGATCTTACTTTAGAACAGGTATATTATAAGAAAATAAATTACTTTTTACAATTCGTTTCTTTATTGTATTGATTGTTAGTAAATTTCAAAATTTACTGTAATTTTGAATCAAATAAACAAACTAAGTTTCTTGCAAATTTTGTTAAATTTACATTCTCGATACTTTCAATTCCGAACTATTCGTAAAATTCAACGATTGACAGTTTCTCAATATTGAACTATATTGCTACTGTAAAACTATATTGTGTAGTTCCCAATCAGGAGAATTGGATCAATATTAACCGATAAATCAATAATTAATTGCATTTCCCCTCTCCATAGTTGCAATTTAGTGCAAGATTCCAGTAGTGTTGCGGCTACCAATCGAAGGTTTCTAAATTATTAAAAATAATACGATACTTCGTACATGCAAGATTATTTCTGTTCTAAGATGCCGTCTATAAAAAAAACTTTTAACTACTAAAAACTTAACAGCTTAACGCCCGCAATTTTTCGCTGAATTTTCCACGGTAGCCGGTGAAATTCGCGAGAAAATGTGCAAATAACTGAAATAATATTTTACCATATTTCGTTACATTCAAAATTGAGCTAAATCGTAACTCAGGTATTTAACATAGAAAATATACGTTTGGCGTAAGACTTAGATATGAGTCGTCGGTCACCAACCAATATCCTGTCAAGACTCATATATGAGTCCACGTTCGTTAATTTCAGTAACATCTATCTACAAAAAAGGCATTACTCCAAATAAACAATATAAATTATAATTTAATAAAATAAACGCGAAGTGTAATTGTACAAATTTGTCGCGGCACGTTTGTATTTGTATATATTTGTAGGCAATATAGAAAATCAATTCTTGAAAATCGGTTAGTAATCTTTTTGAATGTTAAATCACAAAACTTTTCAGTCGCATACAATTAAATCCACCCCAGTACCGACACAGCTAGCGCGGTTGCCTTTTGATCTTGAACAGAGTTCTCAGTTGATTCGCTTCTGCCGCAAGAATTTATCGACGCTGTAGGAAAGGCATTATTATTACTTGCGGCGGCCCCTTCTACCGTCTCGCGGCGGGGGCGGTTTCGACTGACCGAACTTCGGATTATAATGAGAAAACAATTCGAGGACTACTGTGCCGATCTGTATTATCATTAGTACGTTCAGGAATTCAGCGTCTTATTGTTACGAGTGTGTATTATTTTGAAACAGAATTGTATTGCGCAACAATTGCGGTATTAATGAGCACTTGAGAGCAAATCGAAATGCATAGGACTAATTTTTGTGACATTTTATGTTTTTGTTTGTATAGCAATATAAATAATCTTTCGTTTCTTCATAAACAATAATTGCAGGAAGGGCATAACGGAATTTTAATGTATAAGTGTAATGTCTTTGACATATCTTCGATAGATCTATTATTCATATTAAAAGAAACAGTAGCACTTATTGAAAAATAAAAAAATGGCTTTGAAAAGAAGGTGACAAGGCGCACGGACGTACATGTGCGACCATACTCCTCAAAGGGTAAAGTTCTACCAGATTTATTAAAACCAAAATATGCGTTATAGTGACCAGACCTCCTCTTGTGTGTAGTTATGTAGACATATTAGTGCATCATAAATCCGTGGAGTTGTTAGATAGTCTGTAATTTATCTTAATTCTCGTGTTTTATACAATCAGTTTATTTCCCTATTCCATTTTTTTGCACGGCGTAGTTGAGTCGGCAGTTACCGGACAGAAGCCAATTTTACAATAATTGAATAATTACGTTGTCTTTCGATTGTGCAGGTTTTTCTTCTTCTTCCAATTACTTATTTGAGCTTACGCGACCGAGTACTATGTAAAATAATGCATGCATAATGAAAGTAATCCCGAGTAATACAATGGAATCAAATTTAAAAACAGCTCCGAGGTTCCACAATAAAATAAATTTATGTCTTTATTCTTTGAAAGTACCGGCGCGTCCTTTTGTTCAAAGTAAAGCTCTTTATTTGAATAAAAAAAACTACGAATTCTCCCATCCACTTACTTCTAAAAGTTCATAAATATTCACCTAGCTTTCGTCTTAGCGTGTTTTTTTGCGTATTTTTAAATTTGCAAATGTATTCATCCGTGCGGCGGCTATGCTTCGCCCCAGTTTCCCCTGCCGATTTTCACGCAGAGTTGTTCAATTTTCATTAAATTTATTCTACATCAAATCGTCGAAACGATATCTCAACTTATGTTTTCTAAAATCCATTTTGAAATATTTCAACTTTTTTGTTTGTCGGACGGGATAATTATCATGTCTAGAATTAGGAGGAAATTAAAATAAGAAAATGAGAATATCGTCTGTCACACATAATTTGGATGCAGTTAAGCAGAAGACGCATAAGCCACAAAGCATAATAACAAACAAGAGAAAAACGCGATTGAAATTTTAAATAAACAAATACACATTTAGTTTAGACGTCGCCTGTTTCACTACATAAATTTGA
Organism: Rhyacophila evoluta; assembly: GCA_022683975.1. Taxonomy (NCBI): domain Eukaryota; kingdom Metazoa; phylum Arthropoda; class Insecta; order Trichoptera; family Rhyacophilidae; genus Rhyacophila; species Rhyacophila evoluta. Next base: position 26,387 of record JAGVSQ010001401.1, on the reverse strand, counting down.
ATCGAGAAGAAGTATTTGCTTCATCATTAGTATGACGTGACGTTTGAATGTGTGCAAGTAGGATATACATATTATGATTTTTCTGAAAAATATTATAACTGTCTCCGGGGAACATACGATTTGGAAAAAAACGCACAAATAACGTGAAAAAATCTTTTTTTTTGTCGAATTTTATGATTTTTAATTTTAAAAAAGGGGGTTGATTTTTCCTGAACACGAAACAGTACGACCCGGCTTCTGTCTGAGTGAATCAATTCTTTAGGCCAGGATTTAACACAATGGGGTGCGCTGTGCGGGCACATTGTAAGCTACGGCCGGGGGCGCCGGCCCACCCTCCGTCCTCCGTCCTCCCCATCTCAATTTTTCATCGTTTTCGCGCGAAATCGGGCGAGCGAAGGTTTCTCCGTTACGTGTTATGTCTACCAGTCGCGCCGAATAACGCAATTTAAAAAACCTCCCTATTCATATTTTAACGCTTCATATTACAATGCCGAGTGTATTTATTTAACTGTCGTATGCGATTTTTTTTCAATTCACTTTTGAAAATGAATTATCTCGTCAAATAATATTTTTTAATCGCAATTAAACTTTAATTCAACTAGGTAGGTATGCAAATTATTAGATCGAAGGTAATTTAGAACGATAAAAATCTAAAATTTTACCAAAAAATTGTTAGTTCATTCACTAAGAAAAACAATGCTAACATAAATATAAAGGTTACATTACGATTTACTTCTACGTTAGAAGAGATAAGACTCCGGATTCTATCAGTCTTCTTTCAAATTACCCTAAAAATAATGATTTAGTTCATGATGACAAACAATCGCACTATATTCGTGCAGTTCTCTATAACTCTTTTTTTCTTGGCACGTCATGGTTTACCTCTTATTCAAATGGGGCCAGAACCTGTTTCTCACATCCTAGAAATAAATTTGTAACCACTTGGACAGTGGTTACAAATTTTGGAGAATGGAAAGATACATTGTTATCAATGATTGTCTTGAAAACGATTTGAATAATACTGTTGTTTCTCGCCCAATAACTTTTCTGTTTCCTTTTTCGAACCAGCGATACTCAAAATAAAATACTTAATCAGGACGACTTATGGTAGATAGATTTAGGCTTTTACAACTAGATCTTATACACACAGTATGTTCTAAAGTGCACTGTATACTACAAGTAATAGTGCATAGCTCACATTTCTTTGAATTTTTTTTTACTTTAAACTTTATTAATCTCTGCTAAAAATTGCTAATACGATGAAAATTGTGAAAATATTCCATGCATAAAAGTGATGGAATTTCAGAGGTTTTCAAAATGTTACGTCTCATATAAATCACTTGACATACTGACCAAAAATATCTCTGACATATTTTACGTTTTTTCCACTTCCAGGGCATTTTTTTGGGATTTTGACATAATAATCAGTCTGCCTCCGATCCGCTGTTGGACGAAAGTTCATCCATCATTCACAAGCGTGGACGAATGTGTCCAAGTATTTTCTTTATTTGCTGCGGTTATTATACGTGTATTGTTTCCAGTGTTATCGCATATCGTCCAAATTCAGCCTCAGTATGTTGAGTTGTAAAAAATACAACGCTGTTCACCATTTAGTTCGTCTTGTGCCTCCGTAATCTGCATTTCACACATGTCAACATAAATGTTGAATTATAAAAAAATTACCGTTATTGATCGTTTTGTTTCCAAGTTATGTCCGTTATCCATCTAGGAGCACTCTTACTTACGTAGTTTTGTCTACTGCTACTGGTCCTGACGCATTGAACCAAGTGTGCTGGCATGCTGCGCTGGTACTAATTAGTGATTGAATTCTCCAGATTCAGATTTTTTTTAGGAGTTTGCAAATTTCGAGTATTCGAGAATTTTCAAAATTTAGGAGGAATATCGTACATCCATTTTCAATTAACTACGAGATAAAACTTATTTTTTGTGATAGTTGACAAATAATACACATGAAAAACAATATAAAACAAATTATAGGAAATTTAAGTTATAGATATTAAGATATAAAAGATAAAAGGTTTTTTTTATTCTGTGTTGACGTTGGTTATATTGTGTTTAAAACGGTTTCATGACCAATTTCTCGAGAAAAAAAATCAAAAATATTTGAAATTTCTCGAGAATTCTCGATCACAATTTCAAGTACTTAATGTCTTAATATCGCTTTTGATGAAAAGGTCTACGTTTCTCATATATTATATACGCGATAAGGAAAGAAACTCCAATGGTTGAATCCTTTGCGTGTGAGACACATTTTATGTTACACGGCTTAATCGGATGGTAGTTCTTTGCATGATTTGTTTTTGGCAAATTTAGTTAAAATGATGAATTGTATTTTTTGAAGATGCGTATCATCACAACCTACCTCCAAAGCGTGTCCCGAGTGTGCCGAAAAGTGTACCTGGGCATCGCGTTATGCCCTGCGTACCCTTCGGCATGTCAAATAATATTCCACCCTGAGAATCGTGACGTCATGCCGACCGCCCTAATCGGGATTCTGATCAGGGAAAGGCTTGATATTCCGCCCCGCTGCTTATCCGGAGCGTGACTTACGCCCTTGTCCGTCGTGCTTTTGCGCCCCCTTTCGTGTTTTCACCGTACCCGACTGCCTTCTGAGATCTCTGACTCTGAGTGAATCGGGGTTAGTTTGACCGTCGCTTCTTCTACTATATTATTTATAATATTGGATTAAGTTTTTCTTGTTTTCCTTTTCGCAAATAATTGTGTTTGAAAATTTTTCTGACTTTCATTTATTATTCCACGAAATAATTAACGTAAATGGTGATGAACAAAATCATTCGTCTTAAAAACACAGCCAATCTTTTACTTTTCTTTCGCTTTCCGATGATTTCTTATGTACTTCTGATTCCGTAAAAATAAAGAGTAGCAAAAGTTTTTTTCCACGAACGTTTGTCGATTGTTTTTGTTTCACCTATTCGTTCTACTTTATTTGAATAATTAACGTTTAAAACGTGTTTCCAACGTATGTCCTCATTTTAGGCGTAATTTTTATAGCCCCATTATAACTAACGCTGACGATAAAATGTCTACACGCGATTTAATTATCCCAGAACACATACTACGTAATTCAAATGTTAATAGCTCAAAGGAAATGTTCGTTAAGTAATTATTAATTCTTTATGTTTGCATTTCGCTCACGAAAGTACCACTTAGGTTTTTTTGTGTTTATTTCCTCGGAAATAAGTGGACTCTCTACGTGTCTACGACGTGCTATGCTGTGCCGCGACTTGTATATTGCACTTCGCAGATACTCGCTTATCCTAATGGCAGTGCTGAAATGAAATTTCATAAAAAAAATGTCAACACGGGGCTTAAAGCTCTCAGTGGAATTAAACTTCAATGCAGTCATTAAATTTACTCCTTGATTTTTATCCTGTTAACTTTCTTTTTAATGTAATGATTAACTATTTTTTAATAAATTTAAAATTACAAAATATTGCAATATAAAGAAGATATAAGTTATATGCGTTTGTCAATGTATTTGAAATTACTTAAATGTGTATTAAGCTCACTTATGTTTTTTAAAATTTTCATCACTGAATCCGCCTGTTCGATAATCTCTGTGTGGAATATATTCCACATTATTAATTACTTCGTAGAATCGTGAAACGTGGCACCCAACAAAGGCATGAAACAACCGTATTCTAAGCTTTGGTAAAAATTGCCTGCGGCTGATTCTAGGGATACGGTGGTGTGGCTTCGTTCGAAATGAGAATATAAAAAACGAACCATGCAGCCACTTATCACTGACGAAATGAAGCTGCAACGTTGAGCCAGGCTCGGCGACATATTGCGGATGCCTCAAGAGAGACTGAACCTGACCTGCCTATTCTTTAAGCCGACTGGTCGTCGGCGTCCCGAAAGGCCGATAAATACTATCTATAGAATGTATTCGGCGAAGTTACGGGGTGCAGGTATGACATGGGAGGACGCGATAATACTGGCGAGTGACAGGGATTCTTGGAGGTGGCATGTGGTGTTCATATGCTCCACTTAGAGATAGGATATGGAAGAAGAATCGTATCATAACATATCTATTAGTATGTTATCATTTCTGGGCACACAGTGTAAAATGTGTTCTTTTATTTCCCACGATTCAGTCCACAGACAAGAAACTAAGTAACTACGAAGTTGCGGAGTGTGTATTAAACTGCAAATATTTCACTTCACAGACAATTTGCAGAGTGACGAATCCGGAAAGCGTTTTTCTTTTCCAGTTTTCCGGCTTTTACGTTGGCATCTTTTTTATTCGCGCAGACTCCAAACGGAGTAAACGATATTTTTGAAACTAACATTTTTACGTCCGATATTTTTGATATTTCTCGTAATATTATATTTTTTATACGACCCTGCTAGCTATACATTTCAGCAGTCTCCTTTATAACTTATGGTTGTTCAATTCTTTCAATTCGTTGAGTTAAGTATTTTTAAAAAATCCATCGATAAAAGATTTATAATCTAGATACAATCCAGAAGAACTGCACCCTCATGTTCAGTTTGCTTAATTCTGATTTGGTATGTCGTCGCTTTAGGATTGGTTTGTCGAATAGACTGACCGTCAGATGTTCATGAGATGATAAACAAATGTTATCTGAATACATACAGGTAAATATATCGACTACAGAAAAGACTAAAGAAAGGACGTAACCTACACAGATCAAATTTTACAGGAGCTACAGTTATGTTTATTTAATGTTTTTGTGCCAAGGTAAAATAGACACAACATTGAAGTGCATGAAGACTAAAACTGGTATTTTATTTACTCGATACGATATTAATTCAATAAGATATTTAAGAAATCGAATAAAAATGATTTTCTTTTCGTAAATATCACAGGCCATCCTGTTTTCAAACTTAAAAGCTAAATTAATAAAATCGTTTGGCCATTTTAAGTTATATCATTTTGATAAAACGTGTGATAATTGAAATACTAAGGGCTACGTCCCTTTTCCCTTTACAGTCGATATGAAGGTATTTGAGCTGTTTTTAAACCCATATGATGGCTGTAATATAAAAGAAAAGAATTCTGGTTTATAATATTGTATAAATTATCTAATTAATTGAAAATATGTATTTTTTTTCAAATCCCGTTCGATAAACCAGTCCTAAAGCGACGATGTGTCAAGCGCTTGTGCTAGCATTGTATGAAAACTACGATCTCTGCAAATGCACTTGTAAATAAGCTTTCGTCTGTCACCACTGTGCGATACAATTTTAGCGACCATTTTAAGAATTACTCACAAAAATTAATAACTTATAAATGCACACAATCAGCAAAGATGATTTCTCGCGTACAAAACAAACAAATAACCACGTCGTTTTACTATAATAAATATTTTTCTAACCTAGCATCTGCTTAAAGTGACTTACGCCGTTTCGGTTTCGAACGTCGATCTACTTAATGGAAGGTCTATCCTCCTTCATCCTCACACCGTTCGTCTATCTCCCTCCATCCGAAAGCTCAGGTTTGTCAGTGTAGTGGTGGAGTAAGCCGCGGTATCCATAAACTTTAATACATGTATAAGCATCCTTACTTAGAAAAGAAGCTTTTCCTATTCTTCTTCCCTCTTTTCTTTTACTTATTCAGCGCGAGACGCGCAGGGACGAATTGGAACTTACTTTCGGTGAAATTATGTTTCTATCTATAATTTATAATCGATAATTTTTTTTTTAATATTTGATTTCTAAAAAAACCTCACGTGTCACGTGACGTGTATTTGTGACGAACCATATGGAACAGATTCATTTTGACAGTTTTACTTTCTGTTATGGCTCTATTTAGAAGGTGATACATATATAATTCGAGGTGACGTGTGGTATGTATAATTGAACATTCAATAACCACAAATAAATGTATATATTTTATTTACAAATATGAAAACGGCATTTTTATAATATGTACGCATATTTAAAGATAATTAATATCACCAAGGGCGCGTATATGTACTATTTAACAAGTGTTTTTATCATGCCCTGTTTTACCTCATTAATTGTAGTGTAATTTTATTCTATAAATCTTTTCGGAGCTAATCCGTCATCCCAAATTTTAACACAGTAGATGTATATTTTTATAAATGTACCAACATTGGAACCGCACATATTGGAATATTTTAGCCTAATATTACATTTGTACTGTCCAATACTGACCAATACCGAGTCCAGAGATATTGGGAGAGTTAATCGTTACTCGATAAAAAACCTGGAGTAAAAGCAATATTATGATTGTGCCCGATTGGGACCTGTGAAATCTTTCGCTAGTCTTTCTGTCTTCTCTATCTTACTTCTCACCCCATCATCCCCTCCTCTTCCACTCGAAGCTTGTTATTGGAATATATTATGACAAAGCATCTCGCTAACGGCCCCGTGGCAAAGTGATTAAAGCGAGATACTGCCTCGCGATAAATAATGACGTCACAAGCGCGGTGCTAACAAAAGTTTATCATTGCACTTTTATTATGATAAACCGTTTTATCACACCTGATGCCCGCTCTACATACACCATACACCCTGCGATACATTTAGCCTCCATACAAATTTATATTATCTTCTTTTTAATGAATAGACAAACAGTTAGTTACAATACTATCCAACTCTTATTCTACTCATTGTATTATAACGTAGGGCCAATTTGGAAACCAGTGATGACTATTGGACGAAGAAGAAATTAAAGCGATCCCGAGAGATTTGTGTCAGTATTGATGATAATTATAACTTTATATTGCTATGGTCACATACATAAAGCCTGAACCCTTTTGGTCTCTTCTTCGGTACCATCCATATGAAGTACTCGGAGACTGATGCAAGACTCCTGGAGTCACCAATTGGAAGGCGTATGATCCATTAAATAGCGGATATGGTAGTAGAAGACAATACTTTGTCTCGAAACACACTAAAATAATAAATATGTATCATTTATACAAATAAAAAAAAACGTTGAGAATTAAATACTGAACAATGGGCAGCCCTAACACGAGGAAGTATTTTCAGCGCGAAAGATTTGATGGAATGGAATGAAACGATTCGCAAACCTGTAGCTTGTACATATTTTAAAAGAATCCTTCCGCTTTTCATCCCCCTTCCTATCGAAATATTACGTCTTATTTTTGTACATTGAAATATCGGGGGGTGGCATTTACCCCGCGAGCTCTCGGCACTTTTAGCTGTAAGCCTCTTTGGAAAATGGGGTACACTTCCAGTAGCGCACTTTCTTCATAAAAATTGATACAAACATTGGTTTTGTTTTTTTATTTGTAATGCGTTGGTAACCAAAATTTGCTATTTTGCCTAATGGTTTTGGTAATTTTATAAACTTTGATGTTTTATATCAGCGGTCGCCAAACCGTCTCCCATAGTGACACTGGTCACCGGCGAAAGTACTCTTAATTAAGCCCGCACGCTAAAATCGTGTGTCACGTGAAATATTACAAGAATGTGGGTAGGATAATTTAAAATTCCGACCATGCCTTTTGTGCTTATTGAGTTTACAAACAACTACTCTACTATGGTAAAACCTAGTTCGTAAGTCTAAATAGAAAAACGTATGATCATGTTAACTTTACGACTAATAAGCTGTTTAACAATCGATTGAACGGCGAAATTTTTTTTATTAAACATGATTACGTCTATTTATATTTTCCTACTGCACTGTGCCTCTCCCCCCACACTCGAATACTTCCCCTTTGACCCCCGGAGGGGTTATCGCGTTATTTTAAATTTTAAATTACTCGCGAACATTGCCGGGGTGGGAAATTGATTGCCTCGCCGTCAGAATTTTTTTTTATTATTTCCCCCGATTAATTCTCATTTAGCGAATGTCTCGATTTTAATTTATATTAATTTTGCCAAAGTGCAGGCATTCGCGAAGAATTCTCTCATTGTGAGCGGGTACTCCACTGATATTGTCAATTTATTTCTCGAATGAACAAGCCTTTTTCATTTAAATGTTAATATTTTCACTGCTATCATCGGTTCACTTCACCAAGTCTTTACCTATTCACTCCTTCGTACGTATATATTATAATATTTCTTCTATGTAAACTGATGAGATTTTAAATCCAACAGCTTATTATATACTTAATAGAAAGTCTGTGATGTTTTTATGATAAGTATTTACTATCATTGCTGACTATCGATGTACTACAAAATGATTGCCCCCGCTAGACTCTTTCGACAGTATGTAATTTATCCGCCTCACTTAATCACATTTGAATCCGGCAGATGGGGCGTCTCTCCGACGAAACATCATCTCTGGGAAATTGTGATGGTACACATACTAAGTATTTTATGAAGCATACAGGGAATATACAATACAGCTAAATTTGTAAAATACATTCAGAAATTTAAATGCCGTACAAACCATGAAACGAGTAATCGACAGACAATCCAGGTTAGCGGATCGTAAAAGCTTGAAACGCTTTCCCAGCTCAATATAGATTGACGAATGCATTCATTTTTCAGTCTACATCATTATTTAAATACTTGTATTATTTTATGATGGCTTATAAAAGAGACGTTTGTGTTTTACGATAGCTTTGTTCGACTAAGCCTGTCGATATCCATTTATGAAGTGTCAATTATCTTTATACGTTGATGACATTAAAGATTACAAAACTTTACTCAAGTAAAATCATATGTGACAGATAGATACATAGTGTAGCCATTCATAATATCGTTTGTGGTACTGTTTGAATAGATTGAAAAAGCAGCGACCAAAAAAAAAATCCTGTAATCTAGTATGAAGACGTACAATGATTCGAGCTTAACTTACGAGCTTACTTAAACCGCTGTGCATATGCAGTCTTCGTTGGTTGACTCATGATTCCCCACGTGTCGAGTAACTTACTTATGAAGTCATTACCGCTATGCTTTAAACTGATCCGAGGATGTGCGTTGGTGCCCCATTACAGATCATCACTTTAATGACGCATTGTTAATATTATTCATTGTGTAACAATTTCATTTTCTTTCGTTTCGCAGCAACAACGTCCAGACCTTCCGCGGCTTCTTCAGCAGATGCACGCGCAGCAGCTTCCTGCGCCCCCTCTTCCTGTGCCTCTCCTTCCCCATGCCGCCCTTCCTCCGCCGGCCGCCGCGGCTGCGGCCGGTGCGCTGCTCGGTCTCGCGTCCGTTCCTCATCATCCTCTCGGAGTCCTCGCGAAACCGGATCTGCACAGAGACGACGTCAAACCTAATAACGGTATGTATGACGAAATTATAACCCGATCTCGCCCTCGATGAATCCCGTAGATGCATGCGATTAAAGTAAAGTACACTACTGGGCGGATCGATAGATAGGTTTTTAAATTTTCCGATTTTATATTCACTTCTCGAAATAAGAAATATAACACTTCAGTTATACACCGATATTGAAATGATATATTCATTTTTAACCACAGTTCACAGTATTCATTTCATAATTTATCTTCTTTATTAAGTTTCTTAGAAGCATTCATAGGGGTGCGAGTTGACTTATTTTGCAAAGCGTCACTCGTTCAACTGCACACTTTCTGTTGAAGGTGAGAAAGCTCTCGCTCTCGTAGACACTTGTTGTGCAAAAAGAACTTTTCTGTCGTAGCATGCGCTCTCCAGTCTCTACGTCGTAGATCTTTTCTAGTTTTAGTTTTTCAAGAGACGATGAGTGTCAAGTTTTCTGTGTTCTCAAATAAGCGGAAAAACATTTTTTACTTTAGTTTTTAATAAATGACTTTTTCTTACATTCTTATATCGTACGATAACGTTACGAAGTCACGTCTCGGGGATTATGTTTGACCATTGAAGTAGTAAATTTTCCAGTCTAAGAACATTAATTGCATGAATTTCTATATTTATATTGAACACTCAAAACCTTTAAATAAACCGCAATATGATATAATTTTATCTAATTTATTTTTATTATCTGTAATACAAGTTATCGAAATACTTAGTGCGATAGGTCGCGACCTCGGTAAAAGTGAAGTTTAGAGAAATCCAAAAGTAATTTGCGGCGTCGATTGGTGCAAGACGATGTGCACGTAAAGTTTATTGTGAAGGGATTAGCCGGACCGACGATCGTAAAGATGATTATGGAATTTAATATAACGGGAACGGGCGGTGAAATCTCTGTACCGGAACATTCGTGAAATTGACTGACCACTGCCGCAATCGCCCCCCGCATGACATTAAACACTGGGAGATACGAGTAAATATTCCAATTAGCATGTCGAGTCGGCGACTCCGGCCCGCGGAGCCATTAAAACCGGGTGACCCGGTATTTAATTTAAGACGCCATCGCCCCCCGCCGCCCTCGCTCGCTTCTCCCCGTGACAACCCCATTTTAAGGGGCTTCAGAGAGGGGTCGTAAAAAACTTTGGATTTTTAATTTCTGTCTGGTTCGTCTTCATTGTGAGTGCCGTTATTCATCTCGCGGATAAAAACTGGGGTCGAAAACAGGGCCGCATTAAAAGTCATCATTTATTGAAAATTCATTATATTATACATATATTAGTTACACATTTGACAATCTACATTTAGAGACATATTTTCGTATAATTAAGATGCCTTTACATTTTAATTTAAAAACAATGTGAACCGTGAAAACGATACTTTGCATCGGGACAAACTTATACAAGTGAGCGCACACACCCGGGCTCCCCACTAACATTATAATTCTTCTTCTTCTCCATAAGTGGAGTACATGGACATCATGTGGCACCTCCAAGAATCGCTGTTGCCCGCCGGTATCCTTTCGTCCTTCCAGGTCCTAGGTCATTCTATAGATAGTGTTTAGATATACAGATTTGATTTTTACCTTATATATCTAGTCACAGACATTTCGGATGGAATTGAAGGTTTTTCCAATATTATAATTATGTAGTTACTATTATTCGATGACTTTAAGTCCTTTGTACAAGTATTGGCAATACGGCAAGTAAAATTAATAAAAAGGATATTAAAATATTCTTCTTTTAATATAAAAATGTATTGTTAAAATTATTTTGTATATTTTTACATATTACTTGTATATGGATTGATCACTCACTCTGTCGTAATTATTAATTTTCATTAGTTTGATGATACATAGTTAATAAAACACCCAAAACTCTAGGACTATGAATTTAATTATCTCCATTAGTGAAGTAGGTAGTTAATACATACCGCGGTACGTGAAAATAGCTCGCAAGAAATTCAGCCCTGCAGCAGCGACGCTCAAGTATGCGAGTGAGCAGAGTGGGCCGGAAGTGGGTTCTCAGGCGTCAGGACGTTAAGCTGAATGAAATATTAATTACTGAAAGGACGCGCGGAGGCGCCGTTCTGCGCTCATGTCGACTGTGCGTTACATGCATTGTGCGTTCTCCCTTTTTGAATGTTTATAATGAGTGAGGAATTTCAACTTTAAAAAGATATTCACTCATTAGTGATAATTGTTGGGTGTTTATTCATCTATCAACTTCTCTAACGATTTGTTAACATGTTAATTGTATTTTAAAATATAGTGGTCAACAGAGAGCATTTATCTAAACACAGAGTGATGTTGAAATTATTTAATTTTGTAGAATTTACCCCCGTCCGTAAGGCTGGAAGCATATATTAAATCGACCGTGGAATGGGAAAAGGACGTAACCCTTATTATTTTTAAATTGCTTTTATTCGATAAACTGAATATATACACCTTATGCACGTTCCTTCAAAAGGTGGTGTATAAATTTAGCTTTTAATGTTGAAAAAAGGTTGGCCTGTACAACTTACGATCAGGAAAAAGGGCTTCCAACTAATCAATTTAATTGGTTTTTCTTAAACAACTCATGAAATTGATATTATATTGAGTAAATAAAATACCAGATTTGGTCTTCATGCACTTAAAGGTTGTTTCTGTGAAATGTTTTCACTTTGGCTCAAAATCATCCAATAAACGTTTCTTGTGTTTACTGTATAATTTGTAATGTGTGACTTAGGTCCTTTTTCCTTTCCACGGTCGATATGTATTTCAAATGATTTCTATCGATCTATAAAATAATAGTCATTCATTGCCTACTACGGTATAATTTCGTATTAATTTTCTCATTTACTATAAATTTCACAATACCATAATCACATATAAGAAAACGTCAAGTTTGTGTACTATAATCCATGGGATAAGGGTTTGTTTTTACTGAGAATAACCGGCGTGCCAAACAGGAAAGTTGAAATAATAAACAGAATCTTCAACCTCGAGAGCCGAAACATTTTTTTTTTATAATAACTTCCGCACTCGCGAAAGATTTTCTTTTGTCATTCGGAATATTTCCCGTGCCGGACCGCTCCGTTTGTGCATCCATTTGTCACCTCGCGTAACGAGAGAATGTTTTCCATTCCCCCTGCCACTATTCCGCCCGGCCTACCCTCTTTGTTTCCTTTTTTCTCTCGCTACCCCTTTGCTTCAGTACTTTTTCGTCCCCTCCAACGCGGGGCTCGTGTTTTTGCAGCTTTTTATTTCAGTCTTTGCGTACATGATGAAAGCGTTGTGGATAAGTTAGGGTAATGCGTCGTTAATAAAGAAAATAGCAGCTTTGTCGTGGATTAGCCGCCCCTCCCGAGGATATTTCCTTTTAAGCCCAAAATCAATCTAGCACAATTACCAGTCAAATATTATTTGGGGGCAATATTTATTCTTTGATATATTAGTAATACTTTGAACCCTTTGAGGAGTATGGACGTACATGTGCGTCTACGCGTTTTGTCGCCTTATCTTTAAAACCATTCTTTTATTTATTAATAAATGTTATCATGTATTTTAATATAAATACCTCGATAGATCTAGCAATGAAATGTGGAAGTCATTGCAATTATATCACAAAGTTTTAGGCTGGAAAAACATGTTGACTTCAGTATTGAAAAATTACATTTTTCTATTTCTATAATTATTATGATTTGTAAAGAAACGAAAGATTATTTATATTGCTGTTCACAAAATCAGTCATATGGCTTCAGATTTGTTCTCAAATTCTCCTATTACATTTAATATTTTTTTTTTGTCTTCGTATCTGGAAATAGAAGTGAATTTTTGACAAATCGGCATATCCAATTCGACTGATTTTATGATATTAATTGAATTGATAAAAGTGAAATGCTTTAGTGCTAAAAACGGGGATAAACAGTTATCTTACTTATCTTATTAAAGAGTTAATATTATCGCCATTATTAACTGCACGCTAAATGAGAACTCCTTTTGGAATATAAGCATTTTCATCTCCGATATGCTCCGGTGTGCTTGTCAGGTGAGTATAGCCTCGTCCTGTCGTAAGTATGTTGTCGCTCTTAAGACTAAGACCTAGTCAGTTTTCGAGACGTTTTAAAAAGATAAACTTTTATGTTCTTTCCTTTCAGTTGATATATGGAAAAACTTGATTTTTGTTCATAATGTATCTCGTAATTAGCAGCAAAGACGTGACATGTAAGCGATTTATAATAATATGTGTGTTTAAATATAATAGTAAGCAAAGATAAATTTGGGTGTATTTTTCGTTCCGTCATTTTGTCTCCTTTTTTGAATTGTCAATTGAAGTATCGAAACATCGTAATGGCCCTCTCAGTCAATTGGCCTCGGAGGGCGGCGAGTGCGAAATGCGACCCTTCCGCCAGAGTGTCACTCGATTACCCTCCGCCGTTTCATTCAATTTTATTAATGCTAACGTTTGGACCCGCTCCCATCTCCCTCTCGATTAAACGGTAGGCGTTATGTTTCTATTATGAGAGTGCCGTGCCTGTAGTTGTTTGCTTAAACTTAAAATATAATATTAATTCTCAAAGACCTTTCACCATACAATATCTGAACAGAACCTGACCGAAGAAGACGCATTCATTTGAATTAATGCATCGGTATTAGCATCCTGATAGCCAATAAAGTTTCATCTAGCGTAGAATTCTATGTGATGTAATTGGCGATAGTATCGACCGAGAGGAGGAAAAAGGACGTAAGTCAAATAGAAAAAGAATCACAGGATGCACAAAAAAACGTTTATTTGATGATTTTGAGCCAAAGTCAAAATGTAACATAGAAACAATCCTGAAGTTCCTGAAGATTAATGTGGTATTTTATTCACTCAATATGATATAATTTAATAATCAATAAGTTTTGTCAGGAAAATCAATAAAATTAAAAGCTTGATGTAGACCCTAATTCATCATTCATTTTTTTGATGAAACGTATATTGTGATGAAAAGTGGTACACTTTCAGAATATTGAATGAAATCTATTTTGAAAAATTGAAGGTTACGTCCTTTTTCTGTTCCACGGTCGATAAGTAAACAACCGTTGACTATGGGGGTGGCGAAGTGAGGAGCCATAAAAAAGCTCTTGAAATTCTGATAGAAAGGTTCCTACTTCACCACAAGGATATACAGCACTGCACTGCACCGTCTCAATAATCATACATTTTTCTGAAAAAGAAGCTGTCATTTCGAACGTAAAAATTTTAATAAAAAATAAAAAGATAAGCGAATATATATGTAAATGGTTTTTTTCGCGTGCTTAATTCTCTAAAAGCGTGACTAAAAATCGACATGATACCGTACTCGGTGGGAAACAAAACATGCCATAAGTTTGTTTGTACATACAATATAATGTTTAGCTTACAATCGAGCGAGCCGGAATATTTTATGGATAACCTTTTTTGACAATGCGTCCCGCGTGTAGATTAAATATTTACTTTCATGTTATTTCGCGGTTATTTTTGATCGTGTAACAATTATTAATGAAAATGGACGTCGAAAGAAGGGTGAGAGATTCCCCGGGCGGCCGACGCTCGATGAAAGCCCGCCTGAAAGCATTTAATGTCGTACAGTGCGTGCGATTAGGTTTTTAATTGCAGTTGTGATTAAAATCACGTTTTTATGATTATTTTGATTTAGGTCACGGACCTATTTCGAATCAAGAAAGTCGTGAATAATTTACGTTTGTTTCTTCCGAGTTAATTATCCGACATTAGTAATTTAGTAGAACTTCTAAAACTTTTTAAAACTCTGTAATGTTTGCACTGTCATTTGTAGACGGTTGGATCCACGAACACGCTCGATGAGCTTTGTTTTATAACTTGACTTTGGACGTTATTCCAATATTGTTTTGGAAAATGGGATAAATGCGAATTGTGTGATTATCAGGATCACAAATAAATTGAGTACACACACTCAGTCGACGAATTCTCTCTTTCCCATGCAGTCCATTACCGTGTCCGGTATTTATATATTGCATATAAAAATGGTAGTATTTATTTAATACATTAGAATTAATGTATTAGCTAAACGTTACGTTCGTTTTATTTAAATCATAAATGACTAAAAAGAAAGATCCTAATGTGAGCATTCAATTTCCACGAATAAATTATTTAAATTCATAATGACGCTTGTCTTAATCCACCATTGAAATTTAAATGGCGCGGATAATTATTCATATTTTTCATCACATATACGTACTATTAGTATATTTATATATAAACTGTGTAGAAAGCCGAAACTATAAACCGGTGAAACTATTATACAAATGATATAAATCCCGGAAGTTTGTAACGCGTGCTGTCGAAAAAAATAAGTGAAATGGATGCTTCCCTGTCTAATTTATAACATATACATTCCGCATCAATTTTATCTTAGTTCAAAAGAGTGGCGATAATTTCGGTTACAAGTTTGACATTCGACGTACCTCCGTAAATGTTTCATCATCCATAAATACTCGTATATGTTATCCCCTACGGAAAAGGGTAGGAGTTGAAATTAGTGGTGTGATTACTTTGGCGGCCTTCCAGCCGTGAAGAGGTGTTTGAGGGTTCTCCGACTGCCACCCCATTACCGCTTCAACCCTCGCAATATCTTTCCACTTTCCACGTCCATAGAGCAGGCCTGTCTTTCAGAAGACTTCACATTCTTATATTATGCTTCGGTACTCGAATATAAGGGGGTTTCGCACAATTTTCCCTTCCTCGCCTGCGATTTCACTAGCACCGATTTTAATTAATAATAATAAAAAATATCGTATCCTGTCACAAAAAGTTTTAACCGAGCGTCTTGTATGTGCATCAATATGTATTTGATAACTCGACCTTACGAATTTTGTAATGTAAGTCTAAATAAAATAAACAAGCAAACAATATGTCATCTCGTCGACTTGAAACGTGCATGAGATTGCTGATGTCTATTGTACTAGAGGTTTCTCGATTTTTGTCATTGAATCCCTGCATATATTCTTTTACTTCCATATCCGCTCTCTAATTGGAGCGTACGGACACCACGTGCCGTTTCCAAGAATTCTTGCGTCCTCCTAGGTCATATCTGCTTCCCGCAACTCCGCCGAATATAGATAATATTTAGCAGGACGCCGATGATCGGTCTGCTTAAGCAATAGGCAGGTCACGTTCAGACTCGTTTGAGGCATCCACAATATGTGACCATGCCAGATCCGTTCTCTTATCTTCTCATTTCGGAGAAAGTCATACCTATGACCCACCGTATGCCCAAAATCCGCCGCAGGCACCTTTTCGCAAAGCTTAGAATACGATTGTTTTGGGCCTTTATTAGGTTGCATATACATTGTTAATTTACGAACAATTTTAAAATGCCAAATCGTAAAATTTCGTTTTTTGTTTACATTTTGTATTAAAATGATTCGTCGCCGTGTTGTCAGAACAAATCTTTAATGACAACCGTCTGATTCGCAGTCATGTCTCCGACATGAGAATACATGGCCAAGTGTTCACGCGAGCGTAATGTAAAATGTTCGTCCAGTGAAGCGAACCGTCCATTCCTTCTGATGCCCGCTTAGGGTTGAGCTCTCTTATCTTACTACTTTGTGATTTGGGATAGGGGTCGTCTGCTCCCTTTCTCTCCCTCTGCGTCTGCAAGAAAGGTTGCTCGGCTACTAAAAATAAAACGAAAAGTTTCTTTTGCAATACGTTAGGTCGATCATATATTGTGAATACAAGTCGTTCAGTTGATTCGAGGGTTCTTCCCTCTAGTAGTGCATCACGATACTTTATTACATTTTAGTTACGCGTATTCCCGCGGAATAAGTTAATATCTGACTATTTATTTAATTACCACTCACTGAGTAGTATTCAATTCGTCCCAATAATTTAACCGCAAGAAATTTGATAAGCTTCAAATGAATCATAATTTGAGATCCCTGTTTTATCATTCGGCATCTTAAAATATAGTATATATCTATTGACGGAAAACTGAAAACCATCCTAATATTATAAATATTGGTAAATAAGTGCAGTTTTAAATATATATTTATTTTTCCTCACTTCCCAACTAGTGATTGGGAATTAATTTTCGATATTGAGGAATCCCCTTTTTAGTAATTTTGTAAATATTGAGAATTGGAGAATATCATTTATTTATCTTCTCGAGAATTTTCAAAATGTAGGAAGTATTTCGTACTTTTATTTTTTGGTCATTTTAAATTAAATACTGAAATAATGGATTAATACTGGGCTTTTTGACATTCTCGAGAATAAAATCAAAAGTATTCCAAATCTCGAGAATTATCGAGACGAGACTTCTCGATGACAATCTAATTCACTATAGGCTAATTTATATATGTACTAATCTATGTTCTTTTTTTACATGTGCTGCTTTCTGGACATCATCTTTCATCGTCACTTCGACTGGACTCTGGACTGGACTTTATATTTTAAAATATGGCATCTGTGATAACATAATAATTAATTTTAATATGTATGGACCTAAAAATGTTATGTGCTGTGTCTGCGCGCCGTGAAAATGAATTGGTTCGAAATGTGCGCCGTCTCATTAAAAAATTTCACTGCTCGTTTTCATAAAACGGTGGAATTATGGCGGCCGCTTGTTTGTGATTTAATTGTTTTTGGGATTTGATTGTGTTTTTGTGATATGTGTACGAATTGTGATGCAGGATTAAGCTCAGCGGAAGAAAGACATGTAAGTGTTTTTTTTATTTATAAATATTTATGATCATCCTCAAAATTATACACTATCGAAATTATGAACGATATGCTATAATACATTTTAAATGACTAGGCTAAGAATTTGCCTAAGATAACTCGAATTCGAAATTGTTGAATTATTAGCTAGAATATATTTGTACACTAATAAGCTATTTCGGCTATGACTCAATTCTACTATTATAATAGAGGTAATTATACCACTATCGAAATTATTAATAGACATCAGATTAAGTATATAATTGTTATTTAAATGATATAGAAAAAGCATTATACGGGCCACCTTTTACCGATTGTATACCATAAACGTGTTAGCGCGCTCTATAACCTGCCATAAAAAACGAGTCGCATGCATATACGCGCTGTACATATTTTAACACTCAATATCATCTAGCCAAGTTTGGCTGTTTTAGATAATCTAATGTTTTAAACGCACGGTGGTGAAAGTATTTTTTTAAATTATCGACGATTTTAAATATAATTTTGATTTTTCAAAGAAATCTCATTGAAATAGCAATTGCCGGCCTTCCGGGTCCTGCCATATGAATACCTCCCGGCATTTAAAAGCTTACATATTAACGTTAGATCGCGATAATGGCTATTATATTTAGGGAAAGTAAAAAGTTGTGAGAACTGAGGGGCTTAGCAGATTGCAAGAGGCAGGGGGAATCGATCGAGATGAGGAATTTCTTTCTAAATAAAATGTGTCTATTCTTTTTTCCAAGACTAATTTTACTCTGTCTTTTATCGATAACATTTATCAAAATAATACCTTCCAAGTATAAACATTCATTATTATTATAAAATTGTAATTATAATATTATATTGCAGTTTACTATAAAATTGATATGC
This sequence comes from Rhyacophila evoluta, assembly GCA_022683975.1. Taxonomy (NCBI): domain Eukaryota; kingdom Metazoa; phylum Arthropoda; class Insecta; order Trichoptera; family Rhyacophilidae; genus Rhyacophila; species Rhyacophila evoluta. Next base: position 7,566 of record JAGVSQ010001401.1, on the reverse strand, counting down.
GTGTGATTAGCTGAGCCGATTAAGGCCAGTCCCATTACAGCGGCCGCTGATCATCACGCTGCATCATAATTACTCCTTCCTTTTCTTTATCTTCCTCCGTCTCGGTTGAATTGGCTTTTAATTTTACGATAAGCGCTCTCCTTGTAAGGCGTTTTCCACTCCCGACTGACTTTACACCCTATATATAATTGTATTCGATTTGCTCGCCAAGATTTAAAATAAATGTTTTGGTCTGCGGGAAGCGAATTAAAAATACGCAAATGGACTCCGTTGTCTTACCGCTTTTCAATTCCCCTAACTTCATGCGTCGCCGTGATAATGCCTCCTTGCGCTTGATGGAAGTCGAAACGTTTGCAAGTAATGCCAAACGTGAATCGGTAAAATTTGATTGAACATCGTGGATGCCAGAAAATTAGAGATATTAGGAATAGTTTCTATTATAACGTTCATAAACTACGAACTGATCTTTGAACTATGTGGATTGAAGGTCATTAGAGGTCACTGTTTTATCCATTATTAAATATTATTTTAACACTGTTCTCATACAACGACAAAAAGTTAGGCGTCAATGGTGTTTTCTGAAATGTTGCCGATACCTGCAAAGCATTTCGTATCACTGCACGCTAGTAAACGTTAATTTTCACTCGAGATTTATATGGCCGCCGATTTATGACGGTGCGCGCACAGACTCGTCGACCGACAGTTTACTGCGACGCCGCTTAATGTTTTATAATTCCATCGATGGATCCGCAAAATGGCGAATTGTTTTTGTCGCCGCCGTTTCTTTTTTATTTATTATTTATAATTATGTCTGACTGCAAAACGTGTGATTGCAATAAGCCCCTTCATTTAAACTCTAAATCAGGGGTTTAAAATCAAACTTAAAAATAAGAAAATCTCATAAGTCGCCAATTTTGACAGTTAGTCTTTTGAAAGGACGAGGTACATTTTAACTCTATTTTATAGTTTATAGTAAATGTAATATGGATATAATACGGAACCGCAATTTTCAAAATAATGTTTATAATAACATAGTACACAATAATAGCCAAAGCATTAATATAAAGTTTGAAAACCAGATTGTAATGTTGTAAAATCAACAACCACCGAACATGACCCAGCGTGTGTTGTTGGTATTGTTGCCACGTGTAAAAATGTATCACATAATGGCCGTGTATTTCATTGTTTATGTGTGAATATTTTTTTTAAATGTGACGTTATATGAGCTGACAACCCTAACAATACCACAAGGGGTGAATTTTCCTCGGGGGTGAGTGCGGAGAGCAATCCACTCGAGCCGGTGTAGCAGGAGATCTTTCCTCTGAAGCCTCCCGCGAGGAGCTACACTCCCCCGGGGTTCGACTCCCCGGCGTCTTATTCAGCGAAATACTGATAAGGCTTTCGCGCTCGGTGAATAGGTCCACAGGCGGGGGAGAACGGATCCGTTACTGAATGTGCGGCGTGTGGAAATGGTTTTTTATTTCTAAATTCGTGTCAACGGAGTTGCTTGTTTATCTCGATTTTGTGTATTGTTATAAAGCAATTTTAAACATTATACTATTTCGTCAAGAGATGTTATTGAAGGAACTTTCTCAAGTAAATATAATATACAATGTGTGTTTAATTTTCGTATGTATATTTTATTATTGATACGTTTGTTATATTTACTAAATGTGACTTTTTGTATTAATGTTTAGTCGTGGATGGTGCCGTTTTTATTTGCCTTCGGTGGTGAAGAGTGAAAAATTTCCGCTTCTCCCTTTTTACCGAAGCTCTGTGTTTTGCATGTATAGGCGATAAAAACACCGGGGCTTAGATATTACTAGGTTGTCCTAATCAGTCTGGCTCGGCTTTGATCTATACAATGTTAATTATTTTACCATGCGAATATATTTTAAAACGTACCTTGGTGCTTATTTCAACAATTTACTCTGTATTCTACTGTAGAAGTCTGAGTAGTAGAAGTAAAAGATCACCACACACACTCGCTCCATGCTTACGAAGGTCCTTTATTATTTCAGCCCAAGTATGACTGTATGATATGATATATGCACTGCACTAGTATTATGGCAATTTTTTTAGCCATATTCGCTCCCAAATATGGAGTATATGGATCTCCGCAATATGTCTTGATAGATTATTTTGCACGAGAATTGATTGTTTGAAAATCGCTCAATCCAATGGGCATCCAGTCCTGGATTTTTATGTTTTTAAAATCCGACAGATTGGGAATCTAACTCGCATCCCCTAGATTGTTAGGCGCGCACGCTATCGACTACGCTACCGGGGAGACGGATAATTATTTCTTGTTTCTTTATTTTAGTTGTGAATTGAATGTTAGAAAGTTTTATCGTTTTGCTATTTTATCCTCGCAAGTGGCTAATTAAAACACAAGAGTAAGTCTTAAACGATAATATATTACAGGAATAAAACGATTCAGAATGCACCCCCTTAAGGTTACAGGGGCGGAGTGTATAAATAACGGCGGTGCCTTTGCTCAGGTGGGGTAGAAGCGACTCTGCAGCCCGATTCCTTATACGTGTGTGTGTATAGGGGTTGTTGAAATACCCTCCTCGACAATGTACTGCTGCGCTGTGGCTTATATACGTCAGACGTCTCGTGGATTTTAAATGATTTATTTTGTATCTATTTAACTTATTTTTATATTGTAATTCAATTTTCAACGTTGTCAACAATCATAAAAGATATAATTCACACTGAGAAGATACTAGAATACTTCAGGAATATATTCTGAGCAATAGCAAGTCGACGACACCGGCAAATTCGTTTGAACAACAGCATATGAGATTGATTTTTAGTCTTATTTTTTTCTATGCGACCTGTCTCGCATTTTTATGCGATACGGTATGCGTCAGCCGATAGGCTAACGATGAATTCTCGCGAAATAATGTGTCATGACCAGTCTTAGCGGTGTCGATATCCACATACTCCACATTTGAATCGGGCGTGATTAATAATGTTGAAATGCAGCCCTGCCTCCCTCCCCTTTCGCGGTCGAGGGTAGGAGTGCCGGTGTGTTTCTCCTCCGCGTTTTGAAAGAAGGGATTTATGATATTCACTTTAGAGTGCAGTTTTTTTCCCAGTTCTCTGGCATCGCACAGAGGCCGAGCGTAAAGAGTCTCTCGTTCATTATTCGCCTGGATTTCACTGGACTTTTTTCATTAGTTTTTATACAGGGTGACAAATAATAATCGCATATATTTTTAAACTGAGAACGAAAAATTTTCATACGGCGCACTTATTTCAGTTTAGTTAGGATAAAGATTACCGTAAATATAATACGAAATCATGTAGACATCATAAAATCTGCTGTGTAAAAAAGTTCCAGTACATATTCCTTACTGTCCTTACTTCAAAAGCATAGCGATACTCTAATTGTCTAATTAGTTCAACGCTTCATTGAAGATATAGTGTTACATATTATAATACTTTAAACGGTTTATATAATATGTATTATATTTAATCTCTTGCTACGGCATCGTTTGTATAATAATAACAATTTCGTCATTTTAAATACTGATTTAGTTTCTAAACGGGAAACAATGATCTTCCTGATAATTTGTTAACATTTTCGTAGTAAAATAAATTATGAATTCGCCACACAGTCTGTATAATCTTTCGCCAGGAGCGGATTTTTTTACCGGCGCCTACATTTCTGCGGGCTTCCGTTTTAATCTCCCGCCTTTTATTTGCATTTCCGGATGAGAGGGCGAGCGAGACGGCGAACGGACGAGAGAGACGCCGAATGAGAGTCTTCTTGAATTCGGCGCGGAAATCATTTTTGCTGTTGAAGTAATTAACACTTTCGGCTTTTCCGAGCGCTTTCTTTCTGACTTCTGAATGAGACTTCCCTTCAAAGGAATGATTTGATTTGGCTACAAAAGACATATGACAATCAAAACATCAGTCAGCGGACAAAAAAATGATAAAAACACATGACATGCATATTTCAAAATTGTTTAGCTCTCATAGCTGCATAGTAACTATCCTCTGACCTTCAATGGAATTTTAAAACTGTGTCAAAATGATACTTATAATTTTGTACTTTCATACCCTCGATTTTGTGCATATATAATGTGTACATCCGAAATTTGGGTGCTCATTTTTAAATGCGCATTCGCCATTTGAGATTACTCTCAGTATCATCATCGTCTTCAGTCGTGGCATAGGGCCGCGAGCAGATATGTCAGCGTGTGAGCCGCGCGCCAAGTGTGTTTCTCATGCTTCACAGTCACCCTTTTAGTCACTGATTCGGGTGACTTCATTTTTGTTCTGATCATGACATGAAATGAAGGGCATGTGAAAATTCGTTTGACGATCGAAGCCGCAAATGAGCGTATCCACGTTTTTTCTTTTTGGCCTTTTAACAGTGACGCTATTAATTATATTACGAGCATTTAACGTTTGAACTATAAAAGGTTTGTTTACAAATAGTGTCATGTACGGTGTCGTTTCCGTGACACACTTCCTCATCCTTTTTTCGTTCGCCTTTTACTCCGTGTTATTTGTTGAAAAATTCCGGTTTTTCGGATTATCGTCGCCGAGATGGGGTCGCCGGAATTGACCCTGCCGCTCTCCCGACCCGCTCTCGCCCCCCCCCCCTCAGTAAAACTTTACTGCCCGCCCTTTCCGGAGAACATTACTTTATTGACCCCAGTTTTACGAGCCGCCTGTGTTTATTATACACAGGATGTTCTGGGCGTAAGCCGACTAATAAAGTTGCTCACGATGTATAGGAGAGAGCGTTGCAGTTTCAAGTGACTCGACCGAGCCGATCGACCAACTTTAAACTGCCCATGTATCTAGTCACTTTTAGCGATACGTTCATTTTCTTTACGGTATGCGCTGTGTCATCTCGGTGAATCGGTATCTCACCTTTAAATCAATTATGTGCGGAAAACCTCCTCCAGACCGCCATCAAGTTTCTTTGGAACTCTCACAAGCAAGCAACCGACATCTTGAAAGCTTTGAAAGAAGCAAGCTTTGATGGAACATAGGCAGCAGTTAAGTCTCGCTTGTCCCCGCCGCATTTTGTTCTACATTTATAACACTACGGCATATGTCTGAAAGCGTTTTAATAAGCTTTAGTTATGTTGGCGGATGAATCAATGTTCTCTTGGTGCATCTTTAACCACGCATAGTCCATACGGTATGGTATGTTCATGTCAATGTCCTATGCTATGCTAAGTGCAGTCCTGAGTATCGAATGGCGATTCATGTAAATGTGCACGAATTTTCTTCTTGAATAATGTCATTCTTTCAGGCCACAGTGTGTTTGTTCAAGAGCGTGTATTCGTGCGACATCGCCCCCAGCTTCCGCGCGGATAATTAAATAGGCGATACAATCAAAGCGGCACCTGTCTCAAAACGCCCGTCCACCCTGTAGTCACATTTCAGATGTGACTCTCGACTCCGATTATAATGCTTCTGCGATGCTATTGTTGACTCGCTCGACGCCTTCCGTCGGTCCTGCATCTGTCCCCTATCGTATTCGTTATGAATTATTTGCGCGGGTTCATATGGTTTTTAAATACGAAATTGTTGAAGAAATGTTAACAAAAAAAAACATGATAGTCGAATATGCAAACTAGATAATACGCTCCGACGATATTATCATAACCGTGTGGTTATATGGAGATTTGGATATTAAAGAAATTGAAATTGGGATCGTCGATGTGGGTGAGAAGTTCTGGAACCGTTCGCATGACATAAATAACAAGATGTGATTTATCTATCATTGAGCCTTACGCTGGCAATCTTGGAGCACACAGGTGTGTGACGATCGAAAACTTGGGCGGTCGCTCCGGAGACACGACACATTCATCGCCGACTGTAATCGGCTGTTAATAAGAAGGTTGCGGTTATTTTGTATTAACGTTTACATAAATTAATTACTAACCGTAAATAAATAATTGTTAAATCGTAGTATATTTTAATTTTCCCCACTTGAGATAGCAGCTTTCAGCGAGTGATTACTCATTCTGTTACGGCAATCAACTTTTCCAACAAATTTTCCGTTCAAATAGTTTTCTCGGTAATTATTCAACCCTTCACGAGTCACCGCTGCGCGGTGGGAATACGGTTATCGCGCCACCGATACTCCGTCCCTTTCCGTTACATTCGCGCCGGAGAGAGACGGCAGAGTGTTAATTGCACTAATTAGTTCTGTAATTATCCGCGCGGGGAGTTTTGCCATTTAGCCTTCTCGTTTTGGCTCATATTGATTCAGAACTCTTAGAAAGAGATGCGCTTACTTTACGACGGTGTTCGCGTGTAGATTCGTAATACTTAACCGAGATTATGCAGGGGTGTCGATATGACTTTGTTTAACTAATTAATTTGCAAATAGAGAGTGGGAGTTCATACCGAAAGCTCTCGTTATCAATACATACATTATTCTCCGTGCGCTATATTCATAGTAGATAACATATTGAATATTTTGGATACTTTTGGATTGTGATGGGCTTTTGTTGGTTAATCTAGCCTAATCTAACCTAACCTGTGACACCCAAACTATTGACTGGACAGTAGGCTAGTGCAATTTCAGCAATAATCGTTTTAGCTTAGCACTAGTAGGTTCTGCTGCTATCATCACAATTAAAAACTGAAATTGTTTATCGACAATTAGATATTATTTAACGATTTCTACTACTCCGAATAAGACAGAAACTCGACCCATTAATTACGGTCACACACACTCAGCAGTTGGACTTGAACCGCGACCTCCGACGTTGAAACGTGCGAGTCTACCGATTGGGTTCAACTAGATAGATATTCTGGTGTGCCGATTAATTTTTTTATTTGTGATGGAGACAAATATGTCTAATTCAGCATCGGAAATTTTATATGTGCTATCGAAATTTAACAAACCTGAATAAAACGTTTAGCTAAGCAACAGTTGAATTTCTTAAAGTTCATAATGGTTATCAGCCCTTCAGGTTAGCCCATGTCGAAAAATAGTGTGGGTTGAAGGCTGCATTTTGAACCCGGTATGTTCTTCATTTTAGTCAAGCAACTGTCGTTCTGTCACGATTGTGTATTTTTAAATATTACTGTTCAGATAATCGTCTGTTGGCATCTAAAGCTTACTCCACTTTAGCATAAATGTATTGTGTTTTCGCACTAAGTGCAATGTGTTCGTTTCTCTCATGTTCCATACGATTGTTACAACGTAGAGATTGCGAAAGCGGGGGACGAGTCGCTCGTAGCGTTTTCAGACAGTGGGGATTTTCGGGTTAAGGGGGTCGCGTGTTATCGGTTGCCACCTAACTTCACTTCGCTGCCTTGCGGTTTCCCCCGCGGTCGAGACGATGCCGGAATACAGCGGAGAAGCGTACTGTGTAGGCGGTGCGAGTACAATGCCGCCGACAGAGCTCCCACAACGGCGAGAAAATACTATTTATTTTACCATGTTCACCCCAAAAGTGGGGTATGTAGGTGTACAATATAGATTTTATTTTTATAATTAACTAGGTTAAACCCAATAGATTAATGTTTTTTTTTTTTTTTTTGCTAGTTAATTCCATTATATTAGGGATTTACTAT
>JAGVSQ010001400.1:0-29620 GCA_022683975.1 Rhyacophila evoluta | reverse complement strand
GTTTTTTATTGAAAATATACTTTTTACGTAAAAATGGCTCGAGTGGTAAAGGTTAAAGTAATAAACTAGAGAAAATCACCTTATTACTGAAGAAGACATGAAGTCGAAATAAAAACTACTGTTTAACAAATAGCTATTAACTTAAAGGTTGTAAAAATGTGCTGAAATACCAAGGAAGTTCATGCTTGTTGACATCAGTTATTATATTCTTTAAAGGTAAAGTTTAATAAAAAAAAAAATATTACCGTGTCTATCAATACACTGTGTCAGAGTTCTCAAATTAACATAGCAACCACTGAGGGAAGGGTCTGCGTCGCTTAATAGAACCCTGGTGAGCTGCTTCCCATGCGCCCGTTCTAAATGTCGTGCTACAGCCGGTCCATACGGCAGCCACTTCGAGTCATTCTCGTCTAAATGCTCCCAGACCACCACGCAGTGGAAAGCCGACATCTCCTGCCAAGCCCCCGGTCGCCTGCTACAAAGTGACAATGCACATATCTTTAGATCGATCCTACAAGTCATACAATTCAATTATAAGGAAATACACGATGGCTCCAAGGCTTGCTGTTGCTTATCAATCATCTTATTATATTACCAGTGTAAATTACAAATTACATTAAAATACCAAGCCACTTGAATGGAAAAAACTGAATCAACTATCAATTCCATTCAAAATGTTCATAACTTATAGGTGTAATTAATCAAAACTGAATGTTGTCTGTCGAACGAACAGGTTTATGAATGTGTCACTTTACAGTAGGTAATATAATAAATAACGGTTATCTAGGGGGATAGTTCCTGACGTTTAACTACTTATTTAAGTTGGCAGTATTGGATTTTTGACACAAACAGTTCAGGATTTAATATTTCATATCTAACGATGTTGTTTCATAATAGGTGTTAACATTAAAGCAAAAATCAGCAAAAAATTATGCCATTAGAATTAGGCATTAGATCTTATATAACACGGACATATGGTTCCAGAAAAACCTTGTATAAATCCATGTTATGCATTTAAATATCTATTTAAAATACTTAGATAATATAGATGACTTGTCATTATATTACATTAAAATTCTATTTGTTCAACTCCTTTTCACGACAGGTTGTAAGTTTCTACTATTGGAAAACCCTTGAGAATTTTTGAATTCAACCTTTTAAAACTTCCTAATAAGTGATTATCTGCTAATAGTTGGTAAATCTTTATGTATTTCATGACAAGGAGCCAAGCACTTGTGTAATTCTCTCATGAATTTCTTTCCATTATGGGATCATTTTCTACAAGATAATTTTCTAAGTCATCAGCTAATCCCAAAACTTCATTTATTGTTTTTAATGTGAAACATGTAGCTGCCCCGCTGCCAACTTAAATAAGTAGTGGACTAAACATCAGCAACTATCCCCCAAGATAACTCAACTAACAAAGATTTTGAGCGAACAAGTTTCTTTAAAGTCAGATTTTAGAAGGCAAAAATGAAACATGTAATACCATACTATGAGAAGAGAAACGATACTAAACCTGGCTCATCATGTGCACCGTGTCATAATTTTCATCAGCCTACTTCTTCAAATTAACCAAATTTAAAGGAAAGACAGCTTATGATCCTCTATAGGATGTACACGGTTGAACTACAGACTCTCACAGACTTTGATAATATTCCATAAGAACCTATTTATCTATGGAATTAAATCCATAATGCACAATTATATTCCACAATATATCAATTATGTTAATATAATTTTAGAAAGACTATCTAAAAAAAAACCGATGTATAAAGAAAATATGGATGGTTAGGTGATAATTTTTTTACTGACATTCCAATATCAAAACAATTAAATGTTGTCTATGAACAAATTAGGTAAACAGATTAGTTATTATTTTTTGACCTGAATTTAAAATAGTTTTTAATGCCCAAAGAATTAAAACTACAAAATTATAAATAGATGAATTATCGGCGTTCCATATCGTATTATAATTGTGTCTACGGTGACAATATCATTACAACAGAGTGCATTTTAACACTTATGCTGTATACACAGATGAATCATACTTCAATTGAATCAGACTCCAGAAGAAAGAAGTATGTCGCGTCGAATCAACTCCGTTACGATACGTATATTTATAAATCTAAGCAATATCATGGAGTGATTGGATCTAATTAGTATCATCTGTTACCTACAGTCACGGTCGTGAAATTTCCAGTTGCCACTAGTGTTGTGCGTGGGAAACACGAATATCGCATCTTCCCACAACCTACCTTTTCACTTTCTTTTGAAATAATTGCACTGAAACTATAAAATAACAATACTTCATGATAAGTTATCACTTACTCTGCCTTACAATGCACCCTGGGATGATATATTTCATAAAATACTATTAAAATTACTCGCGTCAACAATAAACAACGCTACCGCAGCGCCATTTTAATATTAACTGACTGAATGTAGTTGCAAATAAATAATTGCTGAAAGAGCAATCATAATACAATACATACTACACTTTTTTAGGATGTACACACCAAAAATGTTCTCTTGTGGCTTTTGTGTGAAAATATTTACTGTTCATTTTAAATTTATACATCATGCGTTAATGAATATAAATCAATAATTTCAAGTCCTAGTATTTATTTATTATAAATGCACATATGCAAGTACTCATGTCATTAGTGAATAAAACAAAAGTCAAAGAATGAGATATTTAATAATAAAATTTGCAAGTTGAAGTTGTTTCCAAAAATTGAATCTTAAAAACAGTTCGAATTGATTAAATGAAAAGTAAAATATGATTTTTGATACAGCACTGAGACTTCCTTATTTTTTCACACCTCGAATTTAATACGTTTTTTTAAGCGTTTTTAAAACTGTTATCAAACATTATTTTTTAAATATCTACTATTATAATCACAGCAAATGTACAATAAATTTTAGCTTAAATAATATTATTCAATATTATGGATTTTAAGCATGTTCATTTATGACTGTATAGCATATTAATTTTTATAACATAAGAACTTATTTTGTTTTCACGTCAATTCATAATCAATCAATTGAAAACCCATTGCTCAATAAATCCTGTATTTTAATTTTGTGGGGTACGGAACTTAAGCTGGTGACCCTTTTTTGCCAAAGTTCAACGATATTCATTTTTCACAATGTAGTATTTTTAAATAAAGGAAAGTGGGGTGGCTTTTATACAACGTTTGCTTCAAGATCCATCACACAAATTTAATGAAAATATTATATTTCATATTAATAGTGTTTTAATTACTTTAAATGGATGTGCTTGTACTGCCGAATATAATGAAAAATAATCACTAAAAATGAATGCATTGTGTTACAGAGAATAATGATACATACATTTTTTAAGTAAACAAAATTTTAAGTTTTAAGTCAGTTAAAATTTGCAATGAATTTAAATCCTGTGTTTTGAAAAAAGAGACTCATTAAGCATTGAAAATTATTTAAAATAATGTCGAAAACTTATTCATGTCACCTTTTTGATTTAAAATGTGAATTCCTTTTTTTAATTAAATAATGAAATATTTCGTGATCTAAAAATAATTGGTGAACTATTTTATGAATCGCGATTATCTAACCAGCATGAACAATTTTGTAAGCCAAACAAGTGTCAAAACTAGACATTTTAATAAAATATTAGACGACGCTGCTAGTAACCATCGGCATGCCGGTACTATGGCGCTTGGATTTTAAGCACTGTCAACATAGTTGTCGAAATATCATCGATTGCCGGCTACCTGCTCCAATAATCAGCGCCATTGAGCGCGTCTGTGTTCAGTCTGCTATTTCTATCATATAGCAGTAATTAAACTGTCAAAATATGTATAATACCAGGAACTCATGTGAGTATTTGGTGTATTCTACTATATTTTATCGTTTTATTGTATTTTTCATTCTATTTTCCCATTTCAATAAGATTGTTGTGTGCCTGGGTTTTGTGAGCCTTGAAATTTAGTTTTATGGCAAAATATGATAAATTAACGTCGTATCCAAATATCTTTGTAGTTTTAATGCTTTTAGCAATAATAATATTAAATCTGCGCTTCTTTTACGTATATATGATAGCTGAAGGTGTGGCGATATACGTGCTTGTCTTAGATTTTAATAGATTTTTTCCAAGGTTGATCGTTCATTTGCACTTATCCTGAGCCATGCTCGATCCCATTTTTGGAAAGGAGAGGTCAAAGTATGCAATACCAATAACATTTTCACAAAATTAATACTATATTTCAAATTAGCGCAATACCAAGGGTTTATTTTAACTTGATGACTCATGGGTTAAATCAATGGCTGACTACAACTCACAAGTTATGTTATATATTTTATAGAAGCATTTTCACATCATTTTGAACACTTTTTGTCACCTATATTACGGTAATCCATCGGACCGACTGCCTGTTATTTCTTGTTTGACAGGTACTTATTAGGTTAGGCACAATTTTCCCGAATTCATGATTAAGTTGGTAGTGCTATTCACACAAAGCCTTGCATAGTTTGACGTTTCAACTGCTCCCAAAATAGAAAATAACCCCGAGTGCCAACTGTAATTTTTCATTCTTCATTCGTTATTCCTACACTTTTTTTAAATTACTTCAAAACTTGTTTTTAATTCCCAATTGTGAAACTAACATGCCTAGCAATGAACTCATTTTGGATGTTTGAATGTTTCACCTGAGTATGAGTGAGTTGAGATGTAGGCTATCTAAGGGCTGAGTTCCCGACGTTTAGTCAACTACTAATTTAAGTTGGCAGTATTGGATTGACACTTAAATACAGTTTGTCTCACCGGTTAGCGTAGTTGGTAGCGTACACGTCTATCAATCCAGGGAATGCCAGTTCGAATCACTATCTGTTGGATTTTAAAAATCTAAAAATGCAGGACGGATGCTCATTGGATTGAGTAATTGTCTGATTATCGTGAAAACTATTCTGTCAAGATACATCTTCACATTACGAAGATCCATATACTTCACTCGGAGTAGATATCTTCATACTGTGTAGATCTATATGCTCCACATGGTAATACTTCACCTCATTTAAAAACGTCAAGGCGTTTAATATAAAAAAAAACAGTTTGTGTCCATTGATGTTGTTTAATAACAATAAATTTTTATTAATTATGTTAAAGAAATGTTTGAAAAAAACATGTTCATAATTAGGTGTTACTAATAAAGTAAATAAAATCAATTTCCAGTCTTAGGAAGTTTTATTATTACATTCTAACTAAAATATTTTTTACTATAATAATGATTTTTTTATTGCCCTCCATTCTTTATTGATTTAGTTTGTTGTAATTAATATTTTATCTCATATTATTACGCATAAGTATGCCGATGGATACTAACTCTTCATCACTGATGACCTACATGTACATCAAAATCCAATACTGCCAACTCAAACTATTAGCTATTAGCTATTATGACTAAATGTTGGAATCTCAGCCCCTAGATAACCGAGATGTATATTTTCAAACTTCTGTAATAGAATTTTTAACCTCCAACTGACTTCTCAAGATTTTTAAGTCATAGTGATTTGGGTTTTGATGTTGGAGAAAATTATTATATGTGGTTTCATTTGTGACATTCTAAAAAGACTTTTAGCCATGCCGCAAACCGATAATACCACAGACATTTTTATGCCTAGTCAAGTAGCATAGATATTTTTAAGTGTCGCCATCATTTGTCAATCTTCATAATTCTTAAGTATTTTGCGTTCAATTTTAAAAATGTATGACAACTGCACTTATATTACAATAAAATATGAAATTGTATTGATATGGGATGCCTCAATTATTACTGCTTTTTGTTTTAGTTACACCTTTTTAAAGATTTTTTTCAAATAGATTGGGTTTTTTTATTTTAATTTAATTTATATAAATACCATTATATAAACGTAAAAATTCAGAATAACTTCGGCAAAGGGTTTATTTAATGTAATAACAATTATTTTCGAGGCCCACTCTTTTACTTTTTAATAAATGTTAATATTTCTTCAACTGTAAATACTAGATTCATCGATGACCTGTTGAAGATATTATAATTATATCATATATTTTTAGACTAGAATAAAATGACAAAAAAAGTTGACTTCAGCATTGAAATTTCCCTTATGCTCTTTCTATTATGTATCATGATTTGTAAAGAAACGAAAGACGATTTGTATTACTGTACACAGAAAATCATTCCTATGACTTCGAAATTGATCTCAAGTGCTCCTTTGATTCTGAAATAGGAGCAATCACATGTGGTAAAGCTATGCACACTCTTACCAATTTGGAATAACTTCAGTCTATTTTGTTTGTTGGGAATAAAAAAGCATTGTTCACAAATCGGCAATCTAATTCGATTGATTTTATGATATTAGTTGAATTGATAGAAGTGAAAGATTTTAGTATTAAAAACGTGTGTGCCTAAAAAATAACTCACTTATGAAAGGGTTAAAGTCGACTGACCGGCTTTTGTATTGTAAACATTGATGATTCCTACTGTGCACTGACAAAGTTGTATCAATAAGGTGGAATTATCACAAGGGGGCCTTAATTCTACCGAATGCCTGTATATTACCAACTTCAACTTAACTCTATTAAAGAACTGTCTTATTAATATTTTTAATAATTTTATTTCAGACTCCCGCAACCAAAACAATCAACCTAGACATTACAACAGTCCCGGGACTTTTGTAGCTGCTTCACCGGTAAAACTATTTTTTTAATTATTCACATTAAATTGTTTGATAACTATTTTTTTGCTCATTCTTATTAATATTCTTCAACACTATCATACCTAAAGTAAGAGATAGCGGAAAAAAGTATCTATTCTGATTTTCAAAGCTTATTAAATACTTTATTTAATTTTTTTTATATCATCGGTTGTCCAACAAATATTACACTATACGTTGAAATCTTTTTAAATCCATGTGGCCGTTATTTATATTATTATTTGTGGTTCTGTTCCATGAATATTTTTTTGTTTAACATCGGTGAATGTCTTGAAAGTGTGTGGAAATAACGGACTGAATATATACAAAGAAGGCTAGGTTTTGATGTTTGAATGTAATTAGAGTATTGAGAATAGCCGATATGGCAAAGTTTTATATGCAATAGATATTAATAATCTAACATAGACCAGGCAACCATAGATTCTATATGCGGAGGACTAAAAAAATAAGTTTTCTAGATTAAATATGTCAATTTTAACTTTGATTTGCTAATGCCGCGGGATTACTTTGCTTCTGTTGATGAACAATGGTTTTTTCATAATCATATAACTATTTTTACATTAAATATTATTTTGTTCTTGGATAGATATGTTTTTCAGCAAAGTGAAGACAGAATTGTCTTTATTTGTATAAGTTAATGTGTCTTAAAATAATATCATCTGTGGTAATACAAAACTGATCGTAATTAAACCATTACTGTAGAATAATTAAAAATTCTTTCTGTATTTAATAATATAATTCTTTGTACAGTTAACCCTTTGACTGCTCAATGAGATATGGTAGAATTGTGCTAATGTTCAATACCTATTTGCTTCAGATAAGATATTTTTATAATTCGTTATGTATGGTGTCTGCAATTTTTGATGTATTGCCATGTATCGACTGAGCAGTCAAATTGTTGATAACCAAATGTAAAAAAACGGGTGCAAGGCATACACTGACATCCTTTTTACATTAGATTTATCTACTTTAATTTTAAATACTTAAATTATTTCTTGACTAATTCATAATTTTTATCAATCAAGCTAATCTGAAGGTGTGTTCCGGCTAGTGAAAATTAAAAAAAAAAAAAACAACTTTATATGCATAATATTTTATTTGTCGTAATACATTTCAATGAACAGTTTTTTTAGTTGTTTATTATTGTTTTATCTAAAATTTAAATTCCCTTTTAAATACCTTTACAGCAATCCGTATGCAGTGGCGATTCGAAGAATCCTATCCTTTCCCATCCCTCGTCAGGTTCGTGTTTCACGTCGCTAACGCCCCGGCAGTCGATACAGCCTTTCCCAATCGGACAAGTTGTCAGTTTTGCCATAGAGGTGATCCTACATCTGTCCGTTCGGGGAAACAGTACAGTTTTTTTGAAATCATAGCTTATCTGACTTCGTAAGGGTTCAAATACCGATAATAAATATCAGAAGAATCGTCTCAAGGTGTTGATTATTCATGCATTTATTAATTGTTGTAATTTGGTTAACATAGCATTTAATAAGCACTCGAATGTGAAATCACAAGATTTGAACAGTAATATTTCTATTATTAAAATGATGTGTTGCATTTTTATTTTTTTATTGTAATGTCATCGTGAAATGAAGTAAATATTCAATTTAATGACTTGTCATTTTTCATGACGTTGTTTACGCTATTAGTTGGTATCTGTTATCAGACTCTCTTAATCCTACTGATTTTTGTATCGCTAACTGAATTTTGTAAATTTCTTGCAATGAAGCTAGATGCATTTACGAAATGGTGTATTGCAAAGTCGACTGCTTTGGCGTAGTTCGTGGAGTGAAACATTACGGAGAAGGGCAATGTGTGTTGCCAGGGGATTCCCTGGATGACAGGCAATGCCGTCTCGTGAGACAGCACGATACTCTTATCTCTTTGCTCTGTTGTGCATATATGCGTTACAATGCGTCGAAATTAATCGTCTCAGCAAATGCCGGGAAAACGTCGAAATGAACCCTGCGACGGAAACTGCGTCAGGTCACAGCTGCATTTAATGCAATCGTCAATGTACAATTACTAATGACCTACTTCTTGTCTATGAATTTCTTGTTGTAAAATGTATTACTTCATTTTTTCTTTAAATGCTTATCGGTATAAAATAAGTTCTTTGTAATATTTATTACGATAATTTTTCTATAGTTACATAGTATTGTTAAATGTGGCCAGTGATCATTCTGAGATGCAATTTAGGTTTCAGTTTTCATTTCAAAGTTTTCCCGACGTACCTCGTAAGAGGATATTTCGATGCAGGCGTTATATACTCTGACAGTAAAGTACACAACTATTTAGGCGAATGTCACTTTCAATTCCATCGGGACATGATCTTATCTGCGTATTAATTATCCCATCTTCATTTAAAACTGATTTACAATCAATCTTGATTTAGTGAAATACAATATCACTCGTAAATTACTAAACTGATAATGAATCTTTTAATTACACAAATATTAAAATAAAAATGCAGGTAAATCCTTTTGGATGTCTTTTAAGTCAATCTGGTTGTTGTAATTGAAATGTCCCCATGGTGGATGCAGGCGTGTTGATGACAATCTCTCTTGATAGTTGTGTACCTAATGTCCCTCTGATGTCGGGATGTGACCGTGAACTGGGGCCAGTTGCAATTGGAGGCCTTGTCCTTCGCAATCCTCCACTAAGGTGAGTTCTTTTATAAAGGCAACACATTACATGATGTTAGATTGACAACACAGTGAAGCGATATTTATTCAAATGGTCACAGCTTGGAATCCTGGAAATTTTTAATGGACCGTTCTTTCAGCGGTACATTTAAGTTTTGTAAATTCATTCTTTGATCATTCGACTATAGTAAAGATGTAAAAATAATATTTGATGCTGATTTGAAGAATATTTTTAACCTTAAACATATTTTTCTACAAATACAATCATATCTTGAGTAGATTCTCCCAAGTGATTTGTTTTCGGCAGTTCAAAATCATCAAGCCAGTCAAATAAATGAGACTTTTGATTATCATTGTCACATTATAACCAAAGTGAATATTACTGGTATTATATCTAATTGATTGCTATCATCATGTGGTTTCGCTAGATTAAATACAGAAATCTCCACATTCAACTCAATTATGTTGCTTCTGTGTTTTCAATCTAAGTGATATGTTTTAAAATCAATTTGCTTGAAATTTTAATTTATTTATGAAACATTTGCGTCAATTGTTGATTCAAAAGTTTGAATTTTTCTTTTTGAACCTAGAATTTGAAATGAAGTCTTCAGGCACCTGTTATTTGAATCAAATGAAATAATTTTTTGAACCTAATATTCCCAATTTCTACTTACCCGCATGTCTATTAATTCCTTACACTGCTCATTTTTCAATTATAAGATCTAATAATATTAGCTGAATTTATGATCTTTAAAATAACCTGAATAAAATGTAATATTTATTTTTGTCTCATAGTTTTCAATATACAGTGGAAATCGTTGAACATGAAACTGAGGGGACATGAAATATTTTTTCAAACGTTCTTAAAAATATATAGCATTGATACAATTCTCACATATGTTAATAACATCAGTGTAAATATGTATTTAGAAGAGCATATAACATAAAATATTGAAGAAAATTTTGTGAAACAAGATGGTAGAAATATTGACTATAATAGTTTTCAGTCAAATAGAAACACAAGGAAAGGAAATGTTAAATAGTAGAAATCTTTTTTTTAACTTTAACATTTAAATATCTCATTTTGAACTATTGTGGACATAGTATAGTCTAATCTTCAGCAAGCGACTTTCGACACATGCATCGATGAGTTTGAACACAGACTGATTTTGATAATCGGCATAGTCTTTACCTAAAGACAAGCAGTACCCAGGTGTTATTGTTTGAAAATTGTAGATCTGGTGGAATAGGTGTAAAACATCTGGGTGACGATGCGACTGCCGACAGTGGATCTATTTTGTTCGTTCAAGATGCGAAATCTTTTCATGTTAATAGAAAATAATGTTTCAAGTTACATGGACCGCAGTATTATTCAGACTATTGGACTTGCCAGATCTTAACCGGTCACGGTGGTTTTGCCTCCGAGCTCTGTCAGCTTGGTCTTATAGAATCTCCTACTTGCTTATGTGGCGAAATGTAGGATGCCAATCACATCCTCTGGCAGTGTCCCCATATGTCGGTTGAAAGGCAAGAGCTTCTCAATTCGGTTCGACCATTTGTCGGACCGGTCGGCCATTGCGACTTGGTTTCTATGAAGGATAATTTTCTAACTTTCAAAAAATTTGCAAAATCTTCCGGCAAACGAGTCTCTTCTCGACAAGGCTAAATATTAACAGAGTATAATTAGTTAGAATAGGAATCACGCAAACTATAGTGCATGCCAATCGAGGTTTTGGGAAGCTGCTCCTGGGATAGTTCTGGCACTTATGAAGAGCGCCTCACGTTCGTTACGCCCGCATAACGGGTGTGGAGACGTGGTGGGTGGTGGAGGGGAAAGCAAGTCCTAGACGTTTTGCAGAGAAATGAATGTTGTTTCAGCTACGTCTACTTGAATAGCGAGTTCACTTTGCGCCATCTCTCGTAATGTGTGCCCCTAGGTATCTTAAACTGTTGACACTCTCGATGTTCTGTCCATCTTTGCTCATGAGATAATCAGGATCTGGGCAGGCATGGTTTCATATGATGTTCGTCTTTCGTATATGATGTTGTCATATTGAAAAAAATAATCAACAGGCACTAAACAAATTCGCTTCACATGTAACGTAATACGGATGCGTAATTATATTTAATTAAGTAATTATATAATTTAGAAATAATTGACTTCATTTTACCTGTTAATATGAATGATGTGACCATTATCTCCGCGGTTTCTCATGGTCTTCAAGGCCTCTCGTGTACAAATGCTAAGTGCCAAAACATTCGTGTCAAGTACATTTTTCCATTCCATAGTTATACCATCTTAAATAAAATAAAACAGAAGTTTTAACCAATATATTAATACATGTTTATTTACAGTAATAATCAAACTAAAGACTCTGACACACTGGGCGCGATCTGTCGCGGTGAGCAGTGATCTGGATATATGCGTCATTCCACCACATACAGACATTTTTTTTTACCACTTTACTCCGAAAGTGTATTATATGGATTGACACAATGTGAAAATATTTACTTCGAAGGTGAAGTGTATGAATCGATATAATATAAAACAGATTATTATTTACGAGAATTGCTTGTCAGACAATTGCTTAACCCAATAGGCATCTCCGTAACTTGAATTTTCACTTTTTTTTTAAATCTGAAAGATGTTGAAATTGAACCCGCATTCTCCAGATTGATGGGCTTGCTCGCTAATCTTTACGCTACTGAGGGGGCAACTTATGTTTATGAACAAAATGACGAACGAAGTATGTAAGGTTCGCAAATCTATTTGCTCCAGTTGTGGAGTGGTCATCAAATACATATTCTCTACTTTTGCACATGGTCAAATATAATATTGATCTTATCATATGTCCACAGTTAAAATATAATGAATTTTCAATAATTTATACATTCAAATCAAATCAATTTTACCTGATAATTTTCCAACTTTAAATAGGGCAGCATTATTGATTAAAATGTCCACACCTCCCAAATTATCTTCTACCCAACGGAAAGCTTTTAATATTTCTTCTTCTTTCGTAAGATCACAACTGACTGCATGGATTGTTCCTTTCGATTGAGCAGCATACTCCTAAACAGTATAACAGATTAAATTGATTCCATCCAAAAACCTATCTTTTTTAGATCTCACGTGTAACATCGTTATCCACTCGCTACATATCAGTCAAAATTTTATATTAATATCTAGTCCTGAATACGATATGTGTCCATTTTATTAAACACGGTATACACATAACAAAAACATCATATAATTTAATTAATAAAATATCATTTATTGAAATGTCTCATCAGTTATAATGATACGAATTTCTTAAGGGAGCTACACATCTACTAAGTTTAGGTAATCTTACGAGTATTTGATATAAACTATATGACCGGTCATCTACCAAAATAAAATGAAATAACAAAAAAACAATTTATTGATATGGGATTATTATTATTGCTTAATATTAACATGCTCGATTTGACCAACAAAATGTACTGTGGGTTTTGAAAGTTAATAGCATATATTACAAAACGAAATTAAAACAGTGTTACGTATTCACTACTGAAAAAATGTTGGTAATACAATATTAAACGATATGAAAATAATAGTAAACTTATTCAATCGATAATTAGTAATTCTAACTAACATCAAAAAGGCCCAAGTTTGAACTGAATTCAAAGTATATTTTTTTCTTCATCACTCTTCTTGTGAGGTTAGTAAAACGGAAACAATTAAATAACAATGTCTTAATACTGTAAATTCTTTAATATATGGTCACCGTATTTTTATGATCGTTCGTGTATACTTGCGCAAGATTGCATATATTGTGAGTATATATTAAAACTGCATATCACAGTATGTCATTTATATGATAACATATTTGTTTATTTATAATATCGTTTAAATAACTTGAAAAATAATATGTCAAATTTCTTATAAAAAAGAGGTTGTCAAGAATTCTCTAGATATATTGAGAATCTTAAGAATTTCGATTTCTTAGATATTTAATATATTGGAAATTAAGTGTTGTTAATTTAATTTGATAAAAGAACATTGTGAAATAGGATTAAACACAATAAAACTAACGTCGACACAGAATGAAACTTTTTATGTTCTTTATCTTTAAATCTACTACTTAAATATCAAATTATCTTTTGCTGTTTTGTTCTAATGTCCATTATTTGTAAAAAAAAAAAATTGTCTCATATTATGTCAGTATTTAATTTAAAATGAATGTGCGATATTTCTACTCAATTTTCAAAATACTTAAGTAAAAAAAAGTTATTTATTCTTAAAACTTGCGAAATTGCTAAAATAGAGATTTTTCATTCTCGAGATTTCAAAAATGTCGAGAATTTGCAATTACTAAATAAAAACAGTTTCATTTACAGTAATTTTATTGGAATATGGTACAAATTACAACTTTTAATTTATTTAAATCGCTGTTCATAATAAACTTCCAAAAACATTAGCTGATCATTCAACAATGGAAGATTCAATAGCTGTGCTCGATTGATCTCCAAAATTTCTTGATAGAACAGTTTGTATTCGCCTGTATTTATATGTAATAGCTTAATTTTAGTATCTACACCAAACCCATGATTCATTGCAAACGTGGATGTATCATTTGTAATTATTTAAACAAAGTCCCTCATTCTTGAAACTCAATCTTGAGACTTTAAAAATGTCGAGAATTCCTAATTACTAAATATAATAGAACCAATTTTGTTTACAGTAATTTTATTGGAATATGGTACAAATGACAACATTTAATTTATTTAAATCGCTGTTGATAATTAACTTCATATAAGTTGAAAGGGTGACTTGTACCATTCTATCAAAACTGTATTCATTTTGTTTCAATACAAACCTTAATTTTTTCTGGTCTTCTCGCAAGGCCGACAACAATAACACCATTCTCAGCCAAGGTAATCGCGATTGCTTTTCCAACACCCACACTACCTCCTGTAACCACTGCTATTTTTCCTAACCACCTTTCCATTTTCAGTTATATTTAAGCAATATTTAGCACTTGGTGAACAATCAAATTTTCCGGTTCATTGACTCCAAACGAGTGTTCTCTATGGATGTTATATTGAAACTAACTAACGAATTTTAGAGCCATTATATTAACACATTATGTAACTCAATCATATGAACGTATAGCTCCAAAGCCTCAACGATGCCTTGTATTAAATTCTTGGAATATTAAGTAGATATAAGATGTTTTTGTAAGATACAGAGTGTTTATAAAAAAACTGTACGATTATAGAACCATAATTCAATATGAATTCATTAATAAACTCAAAAGAACATTATCATAATAAAAATAGTACCTAATAATATAAGACTATAATATTTGATAAAATGATACTCAGCCAATTGCACGTAAATACTTACACAATTCAATTCGTTGGTGAATTTACTTTAAAATACCACAATAACTTAAATTATTGTTTGTTCCTTATTTATTTTTTGTGAAGGACATGGTCTTCATGTGAAATATCCAGGATTTTCTGATCTTATATCCTGTAAAGCATCATTAATTTTGACTCTTTATGTGTTTTACAATATTCTACTTACAGTTCGTTTTTATCATATCAAATAACTGCTTTTACACGATTTGCTTAATCCCCATGTTTTAAACTCCAGTACTCTGAATTTACTTTATTTTCAACGATGAATATTTCCAAATAAGTCCAACGTTCAATGGTCGTTTATAGATCTAAATACAATGATTCTGGCACGGGCTTATGAAGATTAAAGATTATTAACGTAACTTAATTCCACGTGATTCCAGATCTTCAGATCTCCAATTGTAAATTTGTATCATTTAAAATAAAATTTACAAGTCTACGTATATTATAATTATACAAATTGAGTTTAAAGAGTTTAAAGTGACCGTATTAAATTTGCTGAACTGCACAAATTTTGAAAATTTATCACATTCGGCCACAGTGAAACATTTGCTATTTCTCACACAAATACTGCTGGGTTTAGAACTCAGCGAATTAAATTAATGGCTACGTCTATTCTCAAATCACAATTGACTATCATCAACTCAATTACTGACCTCATATTATGCATTATTTGCGATAACAATATAACTTTTCCTGGACCTCTCCACATTTGCGCTCACATTCAGATGTTTTAATAAATATTTATTTAATTTAAATTAATATTAAACTATCTTATGTAAAAAAAAATTTAAATAACCTGTTTTGTACTAGTTCTAAGTAATATTTCTATTGCCTGATAGAACTTGAATTCCCAATAGAGTAATGATTATTTTTAATTTATTTACACGTGTTGAAATTTTTTAATTAATTTACATTTTTATTTTATTTAACAAAACTATTTTTTTACTAGTCCATTTTACTATTTAAAATATTGATTGGTTTTTATAATAATATTATTTACTAAATTTGTAAAAATAATATATATCGATGGGTTAATCTGCAAACTACACGTTGTGAAGATATCCACTCCGAAAGAGGAGTATATGGATCTCCGCAATGTGAAGACGACTTTTATAGGTACTATAATAAGGGAAAAGGACGTAGCCCTAATTTTTTTTTACAAAATAGCTTTAATTGACAATCACAATGAATACAACTTAATATATACTTAATTCTACCACAAAGATGTTGGCTGTTACTGCCGAACCATTATCTAAATTAAGTTTTACGTTAAGAAAAAGGATGGCCTGTGAAATTTGTGACTAGAAAATAGATGGGAGCCAACATGGTATAAAAAAAAAAAAATTAATTCATTTTTAATTTTCAAAACCTACTTTGAAAACATGATATCTTGGGTTGGAAGTGTTTATTAAAATAAACTTATTGCCAAATATAAGTAAAAAAATATACTTATTTCCAATGATACATTTGGTGTATTTTTAACAATTTATTTATTTTTTACGTTTAACTTATTCAAGTTTTCCACCATTTAGTTTAATATTATGTTTATTCATAATGCAAAGGTTTGTAGCCATATAAAATCCCTTGCCACTAAGCCAGGGGTAGAAACGTCCAACCCGCGAGCAGTATTAGGCCCTCGAAATAATTTGGTCTTCGAGCTGTACTTCGAATTCAATAACTCTAAGGGCCCTTTTAATACCAATATAAATGTGTAATCGACAAAATTGTATTCAACAAACTATATCAATTCTTTTCTCAAAATGCTACAAATTAATTTTGTATCGATATTGGTCTCTCCGATAGCCGAGAGCGTAGTACACGCACCTTGCATCCAGGGGATACAGGTTTGATTTCCACATTTATGCTGGAGTTTTATAAATTTGAAAATGTGGGACTCGAAGCTCATTTGGTTGAGATTGTCTGATAAACGATTGTCGTTAAAACTAATACTCCACGTTCTTAGTGGACATCATCACAATATTTAAATCCATATGCTCCACTTTAGGAAAGAAAAAATGTATGCTTCATAAATGATGTTATATGGCCCCAAATGTCTAAACATTTTTTTTTATCTTGACGGTAAAACAGAATCCAATATAGAACTTTAGCATAAAATGTCACAATCTTTATATGAAAGTTTATTTAATTTATTTTTAATAAAGTTTGCTTTAAATCTCCACCATATGATGACTGAGATTGACAGAATATTTTCCACATATATTCTGGCCAACTAATCGTTTAACCCATCGGATACTCATGTCTGTCGCTTCACTATTTATAACCACAAATACTTACCAGCTCGTTGGTCAAATATAATATTTAAAAATTCTGTAGATGAGAAGCAGACGGATGTAACTACATAAAATAAAATTTTCAAAAAACCCAACAAAGTGTTTTTTTTAACTCTTATAACTTTCATAAATATTTATGCAAATCGATAAAAAATATGTGATATAAATCTATCAATTGTGAATCAGAAACAAGCAAAAAAACACAATTTATACTCCTTACACATTTCTGCGTCCATATGCTTTTAATTTCCAACGTGTAATTGTTGTTACACCCAAATACAATTCGATATTTCTTTGATCTTGCGTGTTACGACTTTCATATTTTTACTAAAAACATGATCATTAATGAAAACTTTCAACTAATTTATTTTATCACATTTGTGACTTACATCCGTATGCTTCTCAAGTACAAAATTTTTTTTATACAATTCTCTCTTATTGCATTTAAAGCTTTTTTATCTTTCTTCGATATTTCCAGATCCTTTCCAAATTCTTTTAATGTGTGACGTGGGAATCACTTTAGTTAATTATATTAATTTAATATTAATAATTACTTCCTTATTTTGAAATATAGGACAATCATTATAAGCTCCAATTACTTTAAAGTCCAAAGTGACATTCTAATTGAAAGACGTCAATTATTATAATAGCACAGATAATGAATGAGTGACAAATTAATCTGTAACATTTAGTAATGTAATATTTTATAGTTCAAATATTTATTTTTCATTTATTTACTCGATTATCAAAAAAATAAAATAAATAGCTTAACACTCATGCTATCGCTTCTAGCTTCAAATGCCGAATCAACTTTTAAAAAAAACTTAAGGTTGGAAGTTCTTTTTTCCGGTTTTAATTACTACATTTTAATTTAATTATTTATTTAAGGTAAACTGGTAAAATTAATTTGGTGGATGCCTCTTTTTCTGGGCGCAAGTTTCACATGTCATTTTTTTTCAAGCTTAACACTTGGCCTGCGGGAACCGTAATATTACGTTACTGTGTACTCCAATGGTTATCTGCCAGACTCGGAACGTTCCGTGCCTCATATTTTAAATATGTTGACAGCCAACTATAATACTCTTACTACAATTTTTACTTACTACAAGCAAGGGGGAAACACAACTACAATTTATTTGCATTCAGATTTTGATAACTCATACAGTTGTAAGCTTGAAGATTGTATAAATCAATTGTTTTTACATATAAACAATGTTTCTACTGAAAGATTTTTGCCATTCTACCTTCCTTTTATCATCTACCTCATTGTCATTGAAAGCTTCTCGAGAAAAAAATAGTAACCACCATACAAAAATTCATATTTTTAACTTTTTTAATAAAAAAATGTTTTACATTTATTTAATAACAAAATTTGTAACACTCATTTAAAAACATAAATTTTAAATGAATCTATTTAAAAATTAGGGCTGATCAGGTTTTCCAAAGACAGATTTTCCTACGGGTCGAATGATAATTTCGTGAACCTGGAATATAGGAAAAATTCAGTTAGTGAAAAGCCGGTTAATAGAATCTTTATTTCTCTTTTTCTATATAAAGGTATCACAAAACAAGCTGACATTCTAAATGTAGATATTTTTGTTTACTGTCATTACACTTTAAAAATTGTAAAATTTTTGTGGGAAAAAAATGGCGGAAATTTTTAAGGCTCTTTTAGGACAACCTATAGTTCATTATTTGCTGTAAGGCAACACGACGGAGAAGTTTTATTAACGCTTTGAGCTCCGACTCAAATCAGGTGAAATTATCTGTGTGCCCGGCTCATATTTCAAGAAATTTTATTTTTTCTTAAGAGTTTAGTAAACTGCCATAACTATGAAAATAATATTTGAAATCAAATAAAACTTTCTGTAATTGTTTGAAATAGTTTAATTTGGTATGACAGTTATCTCAGTAGTTTTCTTTATAGAGAGCCACACGACAATTTTGGCACACGTACCGAGTCTTTTGTGATTTCAACATACCTTACAGGTTCTATAGGGGTATTTTTTGTTAATATTCATTTACCTGAAAATCTGAAGCTTTTTTTTTTATAAAAGCACTTAAAATTATCTGTAAAAGAATGGAGAATAGAATTGTGATAGCAAATGGCCGCATCACAAGCACGTCCAAAGTGAGAATAAAATTTGATTTTCAATCGATAATATCAGTAGTTACTTTAAATAAACATACCACGTCTTAACACACTTCCGGGACAGATCGTGTTAATATTGATTTATAATTCGTAAGTAATATTCTATACTATATCATACACACCTGTACATGAGGTTTTGTCCCAATTGCATAAATTACAGCATCTGCAATATCATCGCCATCAAGAAATCCTGGAGGAATTGAATCTGGTAAATCTATACCCAGCTTTTTGCTCACGTTTTCTGCCATTTCCGTGTAAACGGCCCCTGGACTGATGCTCTAGAAACGACATTGTTTATTAATATTTAATTGTTTTCTAAACTTTGGACATTCAATATACTTAACCTTCTCCTTATAACGCCAAAATTAACGGTGCCGGACCCAAAACTTCCAATTAAAAATGTATGTTTTAAATTAAAATTTTACAAAAGTTGCTAGATTTATTAGTGAAATTTAGCTATAAAAATAATTTTATTATATATTGAAAGTCAAATAACATAAAATGAAAAAATAACGACAGAAATAGAGAGGCGACGTCTCTGAGTAAATATCTTTCATACACTGAGTTATTATTATGTCTAGCCGCTCAGAATGCTTATTTCCCCCCCCCTAAAACACCATTCAAATGAGTGATTCACGCTAGTATTATTCACATACAAGCATCATTCACATGACGGTCCTAGATTTAAGGCAAATTGATTAATACTGTTGATATTAAATCATTTTTTATTTTATAATAACTCAGTATCACTCAGTATCCATCACAGGAGAATAAGAGTCAAGATATATAACTATCACGGTCAAATTTAATGCCATATTTATAAGAGTTTTACCGTAACACGTATGTTGCTATTCATAGAGCCCAGCTCAATCCTTAAACCTTCAGTGAGGGCTGTGACTGCATGTTTGGTCGCAGGATATAGAGAGAAAAACATATTTGTGTATTGTGGTACGTAATGTCCTGCAATGCTGTAAAAATTAACAAAAAATATAAGCACTTCCACAAAAAATAGTAATAATTTAAATATTGATTTTCAATTAGTAATTTTTATTGTTTTTAAAAATGTTTAAAAAAAGAAAAATTACCAAAATTTTTCATTAATTTAGTTCGATAAATTTTGCAATGTGTTATAAACTGAAATTTACTCTTTTACAATGAATTTTCGATGGCCATATTACTGCCTGTAAGACAGTTGCGCATCGGAAAAGTGCTCCCAAGACAAGTGCTCACATGACATTTGCGCATACATTGAACTGCGCACACTAACACAGAAATATTAAGATGTATTATACTTAATTTCCATAATTTACGCCATAAAATTCACCTCTAAAAATTTCCTTACTCTCTCTCTATAATTATAATTATTTGTAAACAAACGAAAGACTAATTAATATTTTTGACTGATTGTGCTTGACGGAAAGTGTTTTTAAATTCTAAATTATTTAAAACTGGTAAACTTCCATATGTGAAAGTTTGGAATATATATAAAAATGGAAGTTTTACCAGTTTTAAATAATTTAGAATTTAAACGAAAGATTATTCATACTGAACATAAAATGTCACATAAATCAGTCCTATGGGCTCAAATATGTTCTCATATACTTCTTTGATTCCAAAATGGGAGCGGCCACATGTGGTAAAGTTATAGATATTCTTACCAATTCGGAATAACTTTTCAGTTTATTTTGTTCGTTATTTGGAAACAACAGAGCATTGTTTACAAACCGTCATATCCGATTTGATTGATTTTATGATATTAGTTAAATTGATAGCAATGAAACATATTAATGCTTAAAACGTAAGTGCATAAAAAAATGACTGAAATTTTCTCGAGTTATTGTCGAGTTTGACAATAATTTTTAATTAAATTATAAGAAACATATCTATGTAACACCGCTGCTTAAATATAACCTTTTGATAATATCAACTGAATTTTAACTTAAAATACATTGTAGACTATTTGGCTTACGGACCTGTTTAAATGTACAATATGACCGTTGTCTCCTCTTTTTCTCATTGTTTTAAGTGCTTCTCTTGTGCAAATACTCAAAGCGAGGACATTTGTATTCAGCATGTCTTTCCAGTCTTGAGTTGAACCATCTGCAAACATCATAGGTAAATTTTACTTTAACTTTAAAACGACATTCTAAATTTAAATATCTACAGAATCGACAGACACAAATAAAAATAACTTAAATAAATTTTTTGATATAATATTTTATCGACAATGATAATTTGTTTTTCGTTATCTGAAAACTTACGACTTACGTAAAAAGTGTCTAATATGGCATCAACGATTATCATAAATGATAAAAAAATCTCTTCAATATATATTCACAAATTATCTGAAATTTTTCATTATCCATACACCTTTATCGTTATTTCGGTAATATAATTAACTGTTTTAGTTTTAAGTTTTCAAATCTTCAACAAGAGACTTAAATTATTAAAATCAATTTGTAAGAACAGGATGAATAAAATTAATTTAAATAAAAATGAGTTTGAACCTATCCTATACAATGTCAGGTAGTAAAGGTAATAAATATGTTATTAATATTTTTGACTGACGGTGCTTGATGGAAATTGATTTTAATTTTCACATATGGAAGTTTACCAGTTTTAAATCACTTAGAATTTAATAAATATATATATATCGACTGTGTAAAGGTATAAGGACTAAACCCTCATTTTTTCAAAATAGCTTTTATTCGATAATCAAAACGTATACAACTCAATACATGTTCTATCAAAAGGATTTAAGCTGAAAAAGCCGAAGTATTGTCTAAATTTAGCTCTTAAGTTTGAGAAGGATGGTTTATGAATTTTTTTACGGGGAAAAAGGGCTTCCACTTCATCAAATTTACTGGTTTTTCTTAAATAACTTATTTAATTAATATCATAGTGCGTAAATTAAGCAACAGTTTTAATCTTCAAGCACTTCAAGGTTGTTTTTATGTGATGTTTTAACATTGGCTCAAAATCATCGAATAAACGTTTTTGCGCCTTCTGTAAAATTTGTTTTATTCGGATTGCGTTCATTTTCATTTCCACAGCCCATATGTTACGTCAACTTTAATAAGTTAATTACCATACTTTGTGATTTTATATCTAACCTGAAAGCTTTGATACCCGTAGTACTCCTGCATTGTTCACAAGAATGTCGACACCACCAAGAGTATCTTCTATCCATCGGAAAGCTTTTAGGATATCTTCTTCTTTCCCTAGATCACATTTCACGGCATGGATTTTGCCATTCACTTTAGCGGCATACTCCTTGAAATGATTAATAACATAAATTTAATGACCGACCAAGCCACATGTAAGTTGCGAATTCCAAAGCTGCAGAATTAAAATAAAAATAAAAATACAGAACACGCAATTCTTATGAAAAGAATCTGTCAAAATAAATATAATAAATATATCAAATCGGGTACATTATTTATTTAAGCTTTAGTATACTTCATAAATTTAACGATTCATTTGCTTAAGGATTTTCACCTATTTAAAATGTATTGGCTCATTGTATTTAATGGCTCCAGCTATTACAAGGCGGATAGCGATCTCTTTACGCGTGCTATTGTCTCCTGGGATGTGAACTCCAAGGTATTTGAAGCTATCAAACCTCTGGATGACATGTCTCTCACTCGCCAAGGCTCGGTCCGATAGGAGTGATTGCACATCACATTGGTCTTTCTGATATTTATTTTTAAGCCAATGTAGGATGAGTTGCGGTACACACAATTATACCTCAGTCAAATAGAATTTATTTCCGAAGCCGTAAACAATGATAAACAAGAACGGAGCAAAAATGCATCCTTGCCTGACACCAGTCGAGGCATCAAACCTTTCGACTTTTACTATACCGCATAGTAAAACAAAACAAGCTTGGCTCGTTTGCTTAAAAATAATACAATATTATTTATATCTAAAATAATTATACATAGTTCCATTACTCGCTTGGATTTAAGGTTTTAAAAGATACTTTAGCAACCAATAGGCTTAAGTCATATTTATTTTAAGAAAGTACAATTTGTTTCTAGAAAACTCTGTTGAGAATTATCAAATACTAAAATAAATACAGTGTTTCTCTTACCTTGATTTTTTCATCCCTTCTTGCAAGTCCGACTACGATCAACCCTTTAGCTGCTAGTGCTTTCGTTATTGCTGCGCCTATCCCAGCACTGGCACCAGTTACAACTGCAATCTTTCCTTCCCAACGGTCCATAGTATGTGTTCTTATTTAATTGTAATTACAAACTGAACATAAATCGGTTCAATTTTATTCATTTAGATACCTCAACGTAAACTGTTATCACTAATATAGATATAATCAATCTATGACCAAAACAAGCTATTTAAATTCGCCTAGTTCATACACTATTCCATTTATACGATCATTTGTATTTTTTATATACAAACTTATATAATTTCAACGCACTTATAAGTATTTTTCACCCAACCATAGTTCCATACATAAAATGCACACTCTTTCAAACCACTCCAATGATTATGCTAAATTTATGGTACCTTCCGCAAAGAAGTTTCATAATAATACAATAGCTAGGATTTCGTATACAAAATATCAATTATATCAATATACCAGCGTTTTTTAACGTATGGGTATTGGCCCAAATTTAGGTTGCTTGGAATTTTAAATGGATTTTGAGTACCAACTTAATAATGTAGTACCAAGATTTCATGGTCTCTCAAAACGTATCCAAAGGCAATGCTTCAGTTCCACTGATTACATTTTATGGATAGTATCCAACGATCTTCCAGGTCGCCGGAATCCCACCGGTCGGAAGAAGAGACTAGCAGAAACCAGGCTCTTATCTTCAGTACATGCCCCAGTCTTTCAGTATTACAGAGGGTCCCGTCCGCTCCCTTATCTCCAAGTTTCTTACGAAGTCAGTCCACTTCACCCCCAGTATCTGACGCAATCATCTATTCCCAAAGCTCAATAAAGGTTCTTCAGAGCTTTTGTTAGATGCTAAAATTCGCTAGCATACAGCAGCACCGGCATACATGCGCCAAATAACTTACACTTCTTGCTGATCAAATACCGTCGCGCCACCCACACAACCTGCATTGAATCGAACGTTGCACCAGCTCCAGCAATCGCAAGGCAATAGCAAGTTCTTTATGCGTGCTGCCATTCTCAAGCGCATAAACCCCGAGGTATTTGAAGCTATTGATCCACTCAATGTTCTGTCTCTTGCTAGTCAGAGCCCAATCCATATCATGAAAGGTCAGGGGTACACATCACATTGGTCTACCTAGCATTTACTTTTAAACCAACGCGCGATCAGTTGCTTCGTAGCTTGTCCAACGTGTCTTGGATAACTTCAACGGATCTGTCGAGTATAACAGCTTCATCGCTTTATATATGCTTTATTGGATTTGGAACTATTACAATATATATTGTAACATTGATAACACACTATCATTTTAAATTTACTTATCAGGTTTTCATATTATCTCACGTGGCAATCGATCAATTATGACAAGTTTAAGTTTTGCCACCAATTTCTATATATCGTTGTAATATATAATTTTTATTATCATTGATAACAATCTGATATTACTGATAACAACCTAAATAAATAATTTGAGTAAAATACTTAAAAATATACTTAAAACATTAAATTTTACGCGTAACGATGATAAGTTGCAAAAATATAGATAAACAATGACATTGTGTTTTTTTTACTGTGTTAATCTTATCTGCAAACTGCAAAATTGTGTAGTTTTTTATTTATTAATTTGGAAATTTTTGTTTCCTCGTTATTATGAAATATTTATATATTTTACACAGTTTCTTAAATTTTTATTAAAAATGACATTTTATAGTTTTATACTATAATATATATTATATCGTCGTATTACTGGCAAAATACGTAGA
Organism: Rhyacophila evoluta; assembly: GCA_022683975.1. NCBI lineage: Eukaryota > Metazoa > Arthropoda > Insecta > Trichoptera > Rhyacophilidae > Rhyacophila > Rhyacophila evoluta. The sequence goes on along the minus strand of JAGVSQ010001400.1, from coordinate 4,483 downwards.
AATAAAAAAGTGAGTTTTGAGATAAACTAGTTTTAATGTTTGAGTCTCTCTGTTAAATACATTTTACGACAAATTTTTAAGGTATAGTGTATTATTTGATAGAAATTGTCGTACAATATATTTAACGAAGAGACTCAAACATTAAAACTCGATTATCTCAAAACTCACTTTCTTACTTTAACGTCTTTTGCCAGTAATACGACGATATATACTAAAATAAAATTATGAACCACCAACAAAAAAACAACCTTCTTCGGTTTGAGCCTGGAGATCCTCACAATGTGAAAGCTTATAATAGATCGAGTTTTTCAAGTATTGGTTATCAGCCAACTGCACAAAAAATTAAGATTTTTATCCATATATGATTTCAACCCGTGATGTTTAATCTTAATTGCAGGACGAGTACTTGGCAAATAAGGCAAAAACTATTTTTTCATCTAAAACACTTGTTTTTTTTTAACATAATTCATCATACTTGAGTGAATGATTGAGAAATACCATTAGCAATTTCATTAATTTGCGACTTCGACTTTTCTCTGTCATGTATGCCTTCAAAAGTAATTATTCTGGCTTCAAAATAATTTTTTTTTGAAAGTTTTGTGCTCTTTCAAAAAGCTTTCGAAGCTTTTTTGGGTACCACCAATCAAATATGGTACCACTATCCCTTTCTCTTAGAGTACCTATATGATGTACAGTTTATATTATATTTAGGGTTATCTTTCATTGTTTTCGCGTAATACTTATTATAAACTGCCACTTTACTAATACTTTACTGTCCTAAAAGCTTATAGTATAAACCTTCAATTGACTGGTAAAAATATATACGTTTTAAATTAAAAATTTTCCAGGACAATATACATTAAAAGTTATATAATTTAAAGAAAGTAACGATATTGAAAGAAATTAAATTAAAATTAACGATGAAATTCCACAGCAAATATCTTCGACACACTAAGCTATTGTATTCTGTCCCTAAAAATGCTCCCACTTTTCCTTTCTGACACAAAATAGCACCATAAAAATAAACAATCAGAGCCACTATTACACATACACCAACGCCATTTAATACACACCCCCACATACCGGTTTAAGACTTATGTCAAAGTATATTTTTCGATATTTTTGGGGTAGTAAAATTAGTACGGGTCACTCGCTTACTATCTACCAGCGGGTGAGAGATGTGAAATAATGTTCATTAATTATCCGTCCATTTTTATTAATCACTCGATAAAGAATAACTATTTACAATGGTGTTTAATAATCAAACTTACACCTCGACGTTGTCATATTGACAAGAATGTCAACACGTTTTAAATACTTAAGACTTCCTATTCCGTGTCCTTCTAAAATAACACCCAAAAGTGTAAAATTCGTCCCTTGTCATCAGCTTATCAAAAAATGTATTTACGTAATTAATTAATTAATAAATGCGTTCAAAAATATGATCACATTAACAAAATATTGATTAAAAATAATTAATAATTTCTGATAAATATTTGCTGTAATATTTCAGTATATACAGAATTCTGTAGCCAATATTATAAGTGCTTATATGGGATAATGAGTATTTTTACTTTCATCAGAAATTTCTTTAAAATGTTTGCTTCTTTTAATATGTGACTATAAAAAATAACTGCGTAATTATCCACGTTAAGCTCGTTTAAATATAATATATATATATAAGTTATGATAAAGTAATAGCTCGTATACCATACGTCACAAATTGTATAGAAGATAAGAAAACTCACTTAAAACCCTTTACTTTTATAACTTACTTATTCTTCAAGTTGATTAGATTTCGGCATCTTAAAATCTCGCTAAATAACACATTTTAAATGTATTCAGTAAAGCAACAGTATACAAGTTTGGAAAAACTCAAGAATACTTATATGTATAATCAATTAAGGATATATAATCATGTAACTTAATATATCCTACACATTTTATATCCAGAATATATCTTAGTATTTTTTAAACATTAAAAAATACTCGATCAATATTTTTACGATACGCTCATCACTAATAAAGAAAAAAATACTATATTAATACAACGACTGTAAAAAAGAAAAAGGCCGTAAGCCACATATAAAAAAAAATACAGGAAACACTTTATTTAATGATTTTGAGACAAAGTCAAAACAGCAGGTAGGCACAACTTTGAAGTGCATAAAGACTTAAACTGATGTTTTATTTACTCAATATGATATTAATTTAATAAGTTATTTAAGAAAAACCAATACAATAGATTAAATTCAAGCCCCTTTCCTGGTCGTTAATTTTACTAGCCATTCTTTTTTCAAACTTAAAAGCTAAATTTAGACAATAATTCAGCATTTTCAGTTTATATCTTTCAGATATAACGTGTATTATTTATCGTATAAAATCTATTTTGAATAATTGAGAGTTACTTCTTGTCTTCTTTCCACAGTTGATATAGTTAAACTTACTATTCACATCACTAGCATTAAAACAACCGACTGAATAAACGTATAGTTTTAGTAATATGAAAAGTTCATACGAGAGCTTTTAGTTACTAATTCGTGTAAATATTTATTCCAGGTATAATCTGATACCCAATGAAACTCTATATCCGTTCATTTTGTAGCTACTACTGAAAATAAAATGTCAAATTCATCCCTTTAGCTTGAAACAAAATAAAGCTTCCCACCAGAAGCCTACTATTACACGGAGGGATGAATGAAAATTCGTCGTTTGTAAAAGCTGCGGGTAATTTATTTTCATTGCGTCTGCTGGAGTTTTACACCCTACATGGTCCGAGCTTTTTATAAATATATTTTATTTAAAGTGGAACAATTAACGCGGAATGATAACACCTAGGTAAGCTATGTGAAGCTTTCCATCACGGCTGGTAGACGAATTGCAAATCGTTAAGCCTGTCAAGCTTTTGTAGAGTCCATGGGAGTATGGGATATATTTTCAATATAATTTTGGAATATATAAGACGAATAGAACTTTATTGGTAGACTCTGTTATTTTGCGAGTAATCTCCGTATTTTCAACTTTATTTAGTATTTATTACGTTTACTTCGTTGTAAGTGAAGTTTTTTTTTAATAAATTAAATTCATTTTCTTATGTTATATATCGTACTGTGAATACTTTCAATCAGTTTTTTTTAATATTCTCAGAATAGTATAAATTAAAATAAATTAATTTCGTTATACATGCAGTCTCTGAAATTCGTACATTCGACGTATTTTCCCGTTCACTACTCGCTACGTCTCTGCACACACTATGGGGACGTATACCGTGGCGTAACGAACGTGATTCCTTCCAGAAGTAGCTTCTCAAAAGATTGTTTGGCATGCACTATGGTGCGCACGATTCTTATCCGGTACGTTTAAAAGCTATAATATTATACAAATACATTCTAATGTAATGTAATAAAAAAATCACTACCCTCCACGTCTCCATATCCATTATATGCGTGCGTATACCATAGCATAACAAACGTAAGGCACTTTAGCGCCCCGGGAACAACTTCCCAAGACCTTAATTGAATTTTAATCAATAATGAAATATGCCATACAATCTTTAGTTGAATTTTTATGTGCTCCAAATAAATTACAAGCTTTATCCCAAATATAATCAAACTCATTTTTGATTCAAATTAACTATATTCATCCTAAAATTAAAAATTCATTTCAATATTTGGCTGTCTACAATATGATGGTTTTAAAATTTTAACGTAACACAGTTGACCTAAAAACAGTACCCAAAATAAATTGTAAAATATTTACGCTGTTATTGTTCATTATTAGACAGGAGTTTTTGTGACAGGCACACACACATGTATTTTCTGCTTTACAATAAAAAATCATTATTGTTTATGTACACGAAAGTTATCATTAATATTTATTTAAAATTTTGCACAGTATATATTCTTAAAATATTTTATAAACAGTTTTTAATTAAAAATATCATAGCAAGCGAAATAATACAATTTTTATACTACCGTAATTTTATACATAGAAGAAAACATTTATTAGTCAATTTCTAAAACAACTCACATCATTTTTGTAAACATATATATATTTAATTAACATTTTCGACTATGTGCATACTACACTAGATTCCATTAAACATTATATTTGATTAAAAAGAATATGCTTTTTTATAACCATTGTTATAATTAAAGTAATTATTACTAAGGTTTAAGGTACACGAAAGGTTATTTTATCTCTATTCTAAAACATTGCCGACACTTTGGAGAGTCATTTCTTGAATCTGAAATCGAGAAAATGTTTGTATTTATAAATTAATTTATTTACTATGTATATATTGTTGGAATAAACTGCCATAACGAAACAATTTTACAATTAATATTTTATAATGTAATATTAATTAATTATTTCTATACTATACATATAATTCTACAAACTTAAATTAAAATTGATGAAATAATGCTCATGATGAAAATAGTTACACTGGACGAAACCATGGAAATTTTCCTGATTATTCCGC